>ML782516.1:611075-635522 GCA_009831015.1 Picea engelmannii
TTGCACAAGACCAGATATTGCATATGCAGTGGGAGTTGTGAGCAGGTATATGAACAATACAGGTAAAGAACATTGGGAGGCAGTAAAGTGGATTCTCAGGTATTTGAGAGGTACTACTACACATGCATTATGTTTTGGAGGTTCATACACTTTTCTACAAGGATATGTTGATTCAGATATGGCAGGTGATAAAGACAGTAGGAGGAGCACCACAGGGTATGTTTTTACTATAGGTGGAACAACAGTAAGTTGGATTTCAAAACTGCAAAAGGTTTTTTCACTTTCAATGATAGAGGCAGAGTATGTTGCTGCTACAGAGGCTAGTAAAGAGATGATTTGGTTACAAAGATTTATGGAGGAATTGGGAAAGAAGCAAGAGAACAACAGGTTGTACTGTGACAGTTAGAGTGCCATTCACCTTGCAAAGAACTCATCCTTCCATTCGAAGACTAAGCATATACAGTTGAGGTACCACTTCATAAGATCTGCCTTGGAAGATGATTGAAGCTGGAAAAGATACACAATAGCCAGAATCCTGCAGACATGTTAACAAAGGGAGTAACTAGGGAGAAACTGAGTTCTTTCTTAGTTTCAGTTGGTCTTCAAGAATGAAGATGAAGATGAGAAATTTTCCAGGTCCAAGAAGGTTCAGAGTCCATCATATACATCATCAGTGGAGTTGTTGAGATCAGTCTCCAAGTGGGAGATTGTTGGTTGTGGAGCCTGATTTAGAGGTCTTTTACTTTCAGCCGTGTTTATACCCCATGAAGTATTTACACCCTAGAAGTATGTACATTATTCCACGTGGGGGAGTGCAGAGGGGGGGTACCCCCTCTGCGAGGTCCGGGGGCGAAGCCCCCAAAGAAAAAATTGCCTTGTAAAAGTATATTGTAATTTCATTGTAAATCTGGACCGTTCATTATAAGGTCGCAGATCTAATGATAGAGATTATGTTAGGGTTTTTTTTGCCCTAGAAGGCAACCCTCTTTTATGAGGGAAATGTATTGCGGCTATGTATGTTGGGGAGTATTGTATTCTGAGAGAGGAGACTATGAGAGAAAGAAGAGGAAGTTACAACGGGTTTTGCTGTAGGTTGTATCCATTCATTTTGCTGGATAATAATAAAGAAAGGACCTAGCAATTTCTCTAGTGGGCGTAGCCCACACTAGGTGAACCAAGTAAATCTGTGTCTCTCTTGTATTGTGTATCTTTTGTGTTTTGTTTCTTCATTTGTTTTATTTTATTGCTCAGCGGTCCTGTTTTTCTAACATCTTCCCAGTCTTAATTTCAAATAAAATGGAATGTCGTTTGCACACCGTCAGCTTGGTTCATTCACAAAACCTCCAATCCTTAAATGTTCTTAGCCGTAACCACCACCTTTGCACTTCTAAGTATGCCACAATTAAGCTTTACTTCTAACATGTCACCATACAACACACATATATATTGTCACTAATGAGGAGATTTTCCATTCACATGCATTGAAGCAATGTTTCTGGGAGGTTATATTGTCCCCTCCATTTCTTCATTTCAGGCAACGTTTGGAGAAAACAAATGTTTCCATAAAATACTGGCAACAACTCCATAGCAGTTTTGTAGATATACGGTGAACATCTTCCTCATGAGCTTCCCGTGCAAAAGAAGGAAAAAAGAATTGTAGGGGAGGCAGAGCAACCCGGAATTTACAGTGAAAACATGGATCTTGACACTGATCTGGAAAGCATATTCTGCAACCTTGATCAACCTAGATATGCAATTCAACATGACTGCTCAATGGACATGGTTGATACCAAATTTTCTGACGAGGATGAATCCTTCATATTCTAGAGTGTTGTTTTTGAAGCCGAATCAAAAAAATTAATCATTGAACAAAGAGACGTAAAAAATAAGAAAAGAAAACATCATTTAGAACTTGACCTTGCCAATATGCAGGTGTCCAAAATATCTCAACTTCACATGGCAACCAAAGATTCTTCATGATTCCGTTGGAGTCATCGAAGACGAAAATGCCAGACTAAAGAACCGGATTAAGGAGTTAGAGGAAGCTTTGTTTCCTATGCCATTGCTTAGAAGTTCTTTGGAAATATCCATGCCTGCGACTACGTGCACCCCTACAACAAATATAAAAGGGTCCTCCAGCTTCCTCGCATCCTGTATAGGATATGTGGAGAAAAATATCAGCAAAATAATGGAACTGATTACTAAGGCCTGGGAAACATCACAAAATATGGATTCCCTGGGGAGCAGGGCACATAAATTTCTCCTACTTCTATAGATGGATTTAAAAAATGAAGAAAATTTCTATGTGCACACGGTCATCCCTTTTTCCTTTCATGTCAACAACATGCCAGAGACGAGAAGAAGACAACATGATCTCCCGTCCAATAAACGACTCACTCAATTAGAAGCATGATGGAAAGAGAAAGTGAAGAACCTCTATCTCATCGTCCAATCATGTGAGCAAGAAATACCAAAGAAAGAAACATTATTCACAAAGCTCACCAAAATAGACTTAGCAGGAAAGACAAACAATTTCCAGGACCCCAGCTTAATCCTCAACTTGTTGGTGTTAACCAACCAAGCTTTCGATAAACATGTTGATAATTTGAAGGCCTTGTCCTTAGAAAATTTTTACAGGATTTTTGAATATCATGAAGAAGAGGTGGACAACTGGCTAGTCCGGTATCCGATACAGAATGGAGAGATTCATGAAGCTTTGTGTAAACTTTCAATTGATCTAAGCGAATTAGAAAATGAAGGTTTCAACATTAAAATCCACAATGACATCAACGTCACCCCCTTGAGAATATATATTGAAGAGAACTTGAAGTAGGTCATCGACGAAATCCAACAGGGAAATGCATAAATCCTATGTTTATCAATCCAGATATTCAAGCAGATCACCCACAAAATCCAACAGGGAAAGGCGTGACCAAGCAAACACCAAAATTACTTATATGTACCATCCCTGTAAGTGTATAGTGACAGTTCTTTCTTTATCAATCCAGTTATTCCAAGTTTTCTGAGTAGAAATCTATAGCCAAAACTAATCTTCCCATTTCTACTTTTCAGGTATTACATTCTACCATGTCCGACTTATTTCTAGAGTTCTATTTCTTGTACATATTTTTGTTATGTTCCACAGGAGCCCCAATCCTAGTCTATATGACAAAGGCATTTACATTTCCAGAGATATGTAACAAACTATTATTTTTTTCCATATATTCCAAATAAAACTATTCTTTTGTCTCCTTATATATTTATGTGTTCCTAGATTTGTATCTTCAGCTATGCTGAATGTGAAGTCACTCTGTTTATTTTATCTCAAGTCTCTTTTTTTCCTATGCATATTTTCTCCAGGAATATGTAACATGTTTCATTATTTTTTATATAAATGTCATAAAATTGTGTTCATTACTTTTTTTCTACTCAAACATATAGAGAGTATGTCATTTCTTGCATCTTTACCACCTGTCCTTCATACTTTTTCCACAAAGGCCCTTCAAATTAAAATAGTCCGTAGGTCTGCTTGTCAATTTGTATATCACAGAACCATGGGTGCTCTTTGTAGGCCATGGAACAACAGACGCCCAATTTTCAGCCTGCCAACTCGACAACTCGTGTTCCAAAAACTGCCTAAGTATGGAATTAGGGATTTGTGAAAGTATGGAATGAGGGCTTCATGCATGCTCTGTAAAATCTCATCCCCATACTTTATAAAAGTACATATTTTGTATGTATAAAACTAAATATCTACTTTAAAAAATTGCGTATTTTCTATGTATAATTTATGCTCTCCAGGAACCTATAATTTGATACATTTCAATTTCTTGTATCCATGACCCCTGTTTCAAAGAAAAATAATTCGGGAATGCTATTTATTTGGTCCTTTTTTCCACCACCCTATGTAACAGACATTGGTACTATATTTTTTGTGCTTTTGTCCACCACCATATGTAAAACCTATGTAAAGAAAACTAATTCGCGAATGCTAAAATTTTGGGACACAACCCCTTAAAATTCAAATAGTCTGTAGGTCCCATTGTCAATTTGTATATCACGAAACTCTTGGTGCTATTTGTAGGACATGGAACAACAAAACCCCGATTTTAAGGTCCCCAGCTCGAGAACCCACGATCCAAAAATTGGCGAAGTATGGAATGAGGGTTTCGTCCATGCTCTGATTCGGGAATGCTAGTTTATTTTATGCTTTTATGTGTTCCTAGATTTTTATCTCCAGCTATGCTGAATGTGAAGTCATTCTGTTTATTTTATCTCAATTCTCTTTTTTCTGATGCATATTTTTTCCTGCCTGGTCATTTTCAAAATTAAGTATGACATAAATCACTCACTCAAATTTGAGATATCATATTTCACACACACACACACACACACACACACACACACACACACACATATATATATATATATATATATGTTTCTTTAAATTTCCAGGAATATGTAACACGTTTTAGTATTTTTTTATATAAATGTCATAAAATAGTATTCACCACTTTCTTTCTACTCAAACGTATAGAGAGTATGTCATTTCTTGCATCTTTACCACATGTCCTTCATATTGTTTTCCACAAATGCCCTTAAAATTAAAATAGTCTGCAAGCCCGCTTCTCAATTTGTATATCACGTAACTCTGGCTGTTCTTTGTACGCCATGGAACAACAGAGGCCCAATTTCTAGCCCGCAGCCCGACAACCCGGGTTCCAAAAACTGCCTAAGTATGGAATCAGGCCTCCATGCAAGTATGGAATGAGGACTCCATCGTTTCTCTATAAAATCTCATCCCCATAATTTCTTAAAGTAGATATTTGCTATGTATAGTTTATGGTCTTCACAAACCTATAATTTCATAAATTTCAATTTCTTGTGTCGAGGAGCCCCTATTTTAAAGAAAACTAATTTGGGAATGTTATTTATTTGGTCCTTTTCTCAACCGCCCTATGTAACAGACATAGTTATTATACTTTTTTTCCTTTTCTCCACCAACGTATGTAAAACCTATGTAAAGCAAAATAATTCGTGAATGATAAATTTTTTGGACACGAGTCCCTTAAAATTCAAATAGTCCGCAAGTCCGATTGTCAATTTGTATATCACGAAACTGTTGGTGCTATTTGTAGGACACAGAACAACAAAAGCCCGATTTTCAGGTCCCCACCCCGAGAACCCGCAATCCAAAAACTGGCTAAGTCAAGAACCTGCTCTTTTAAAGAAAACTAATTCGGGAATGCTATTTTTTTCATACTTTTGTCCACCAGCCTATGTAACAGATGTCAGTACTATTTTTTTTGTTTTTTTGTCCACATGTATATGTAAAAAGGAAAACTGATTCGAGAATGTTAAACTTTTAATTATAAATTATTTTATTGATAGAAAGATAAGTTATTGAGTTTATTATTTCAATTTCGTTATTCGACATGAGCCCCTTCAAATTCAAATAGTCAACAAGCTTGATTGTCAATTTGTATATTGCGGAACTCTAGGGGATATTTGTAGGCCATGGAACAACAAAAGCCCAATTTTTAGCCCGCCAGACTGATAACCCGCGATCCAAAATTTGAAATAGTCCGCAAAACAACTTGTCAATTTGTATATCGCGGAACACACGATGCTATTTGTAGCCCACAAAACAATAGAAACCCAATTTTCAGCCCGAAACCCTGACATTTTTCAGCTCTATATATCTACTTAATCAAATTACATATTTGATTTTTGTAGGCCACGGAACAACAGAAGCCCAATTTTTAGCCCGACAACCCGAGAACTTGCGATAAAAAATTCAAATAGACCACAAGACCGCTTGTCAATTTTTATATCATGGAACTCTCAGTGCTATTTGTAGGCCATGGAACAACAAAATCCCAATTTTCTGCCTGCCAACCCGATAACCCCGATGCTCTATATATCTACTTAATCAAATTACATATTTGGTATCTATAATTTATGTTGATGCTAGTTTTTTTGTAATATATGTATGCCCTTAAATTTGAAATAGCCCACAACTCCAATTGTCAATTTGTATGTCGCAGAACTCTGGGTGCTATTTGTAGGGCAGGTAACAACAGAGTCTGATTTTCAGCGCGCCAACCCGATAACCCGTGATCCAAAAAAATGCCAAGTATGGAATCTCTAAATAGTCTACAAGACCACTTGTCAATTTGTATATCGTGGAACTCTCGGTGCTATTTGTAGGCCACAAAACAAAATAAGCCCAATTTTCATCCCAACACCACGACAACTCGGATTGAAGCTTCCATGCATGCTCTATATATCTACTTAATCAAATTACATATTTGATATGTATAATTTCTCTTGTCCACGAACCTATAATTTCATATATTTCAATTTATTTTGTCCATGACCCCTTGTTTTAAAGAAAACTAATTCAGTATTGCTGTTTTTTTTATGATTTTGTCCACGAACCTATGCTACAGACGTTGGCCCTTAAATATCAAATAGTCCACAAGTCTGATTGTCAATTTGTATGTAGCGAAAATCTGGGTGCTATTTGTAGCACATGGAACAACACAAACCCAATTTTCTACCTGCCACCCTGACAACCCCCATGCTCTATATATCTACTTAATCAAACTACCTATTTGGTATCTATAATTTATGTTGATGCTATTTTTTTTGTAACATACGTACGCCCTTAAATTTGAAATATTCCACAACTCCAATTGTCAATTTCTATGTCGCAGAACTTTGGGTTCTATTTGTAGGGCACAAAACAACAGAGTCTGATTTTCAGCGTGCCAACCTGATAACCTGCGATCCAAAAAAATGCCAAATATGGAATCTCTTTCCCATACTTTATAAAAGTACATATTTTGTATCTATAAAACTAAATATCTACTTTATAAAATTACAAATTTCATATGTATAATTTATGATGTCCATGAACCTATAACATAATAAATTTCAATTCCTTTTGTATCCACCAACCCTTGTTTTAAAGAAAACTAATTCGCGAATGCTAATTCTTTTGTGTTTCCATGTACTTCAACTTCCTCCCCACCTGTCTGTACTTGGTCGCATTTATTCCCATGCCAACCTGGCAGGGACTACACTGCCATGCAACAGTTGTTTCATTTGCTATTTTCTATTGTTGTTGGGTGGAAATAATTCGTTTTATCTAAAAATTATGCTAGTAAAATATTACAATCAACCTACAATTCATTTTCAAGTAAAATATTTTTAAACATGTTACCTTTAAAGTGATCTTGGCTTATTTTGAGGTAGTAGCGCCGAGTGTTAACAAAGAAAATTGACCAGTTATGAGTTGAAGTGAAAATCTTCTTTATTAATGTGAATAGTTAGAGCACAATAGATAATAGAAGTTGTTATTTGAAATTTGTGGTATTAAGAAATATGCTAAGATATTCTTTGAACTTTTGTGATTAAGATATATTTCAACTACTAAAATGTTAGAGAATCATATTTCACATATATATAATGCAATTGGAAAGGTAAAAATTTATTGATATTTACATATCATATCAATTCTTCCTGGATTATGTATTTTTTTAGAGTTATATTATTTTAATTTTTTTAGTGGCCCAAATAAAAACAATAAAATAACTCTCATATAATTGATTTCAATTCATGGAATGTACGTAAATTTCAACCTAGAAATAGAAGATGCAACTTATCATTATTATTTTCATTTGTTCAAAGAATGGTATGTTTGTAAATTATAACCTAGCAATAGAGGATGCATTATGTCACTATCATTGTCATTTGTTGCTACTAGCTTCTCCAAGTGTCATGCAATTTTTACCTTCATCATCAAAGGGTTGCGGCCTGGAGATTTGAACCCACGCACTCCCTTGGGGAATAAATGTACCATTTGTAGTGACTTCCATTGATGTTACAAAACCCATGCAGATCTCTGTGAAAAAATGGCTATAAATTACAATTTCAAGCCAACAAAAGAGCAGTGGCATCGTTGACACCACTCGAATTGACAATTCTAGTGTAAGTTCTCTTCTTCTAAATAACTTCAGTTTTAGTTATTCTTTTTCAAACAATCCTAATACTTATACATACAATACTAGTGGTCCAAGCACTAGTTACAATACTAGTTCTGGTCATTTTGTTTCTAACACTAGTTTTGCAACTAGTTTCAATCCAAATAATATGGGGTTTGGATGCCTTGGAGGCTCACAAGGATTTGATCCTAATTCTCAAAATTTTATAGGGCGGGTTGGTTTCAGAGGGATTAACCCACTTGGGATCTTTAATCTAACAAGATTCCCCTCTAGCTCTCACTTTCCTATCTTGCTTGGCTATGTGGTCTTAGTTAAGCATGCCTATTTGGCTATGGGGGAGGCATTCTCTCTGGATTTCCTGGCTCTTTGTTGTGCTTGGTGGGTAAATATTTTTTCTCTGGATTTCCTGCCTATCCTGGCCCAGATAGGCTTGAAGGAAATCCCTATTAATAAAGTGAGTAAAGTGATTCAACCCGAACTGGATCTTGTTTCTCAATTATATCAAGGCTTTCAACACTAGTACTTTGATGGATTGGGTAATATAAGTGTTTGAGAGATATGTTCAATATGATTATCCTCCAATGAAACAGGTAAGGATAATATAATTTTATCCATCATGTTGAGGGATCTGATTTCACAAACTAGAAGGATGTTTATCTTGTGTTTAATTTAGGAAACTCATAAATAAGATAAATTAGCATGGTGTAAATGAGGTAGAATCAAATCAAGGGGAAGGAGTATCGAAAGTGTTGCTCCAACTTCCCTCCAAATGAAAGATAAGAAAAGTTCTTTGGTCACCTGAATAATATGAGAAACTCATTGCTTATATCTTCAACAATTGTATTCTCGTCTACTCTTGGGACTTTGTTGCCAAGAAGCAAGTTCGAGTCTAAAAAAAGAGGGGTACAAATTGCATGTAGTATCTCTCTATATCTTGCACATTATTGATATCTAAAAACTTACAAAGAAATTCATGTTTATTCACCTATTTTTTTGTTGTCCTTCTAGTGCAAGGAAAGAAGAAGCGTGAAGCATGGCAACTGTATGTTTTGTTTATTGAATAGTTAATGACTCACCTTCTTTGGAAACGATCATGTTATTCCTTTTACAAATCTCACCAAAAGGATAGATTCCCAAAGTTTTCTCATCTTATTATTCTTCCATAGCATGATTGGGGGATTGGAGTGGTCATTTATCTGATCTTGTTGACCGAACATGGTGGTATTCTAGAGAGAAAGGGGATGGGTTCATTCTAGCCATTATGGATGGATGATAGTGCAGTGGTAATATGGGCCCTCATTTGCACTATTGAATATTTTATGGTGTGATTGAGGGAATCAAGGACGAATTCCCCATATACTATCTTGACTCATGAATAAGGTGGTTCTTTCTCAAGAAAACCAAAGGAAGGTGGGAACACCGCTGATAAGAAAGGAAGGTGGGAAAAAATAGTCAAGGTTCCTCAATAAAATCAATGGAACATGTTTCGCAAGGAGGTTATGTTTCTTGGAAATTATACCACATTACATAGTAATTCCAAACTCTATCTCATAAATTATTATTATGAATGCAGAGCACAAAGATGGAGTATGAGACAAGAAAATAAATTTAACATTCTTTGTAATCCTAATTTTATAGATAGCTTAACAATTATGTAAATATAAAGGATTGATCAGCAGTTGAACCTACCATTCTCGTGTTCCTTTCCTTGCTCATTGCTTTGTAAAGTATAGATATTTCATTGTGTGATGCATTGGTAGGATCAAAGTAGACTAAGACATTCTTATCAAAAGTTTGTTGTGACCTGAAACTAGAGAAGACATGTTCCTTCTTGTGCTTCGGAAATAAATGTAGGTAGGGATTTTCCTGCTCCCTAAACATGATAACATGGATGTGCATTGACATTTACATGGTGGTGTAGCTAGAAACTTAGGAGGACATGGGCTATGAATGAGGAAGTGGGATATGGACTATGCATAGATAGGGAATACATTTAATGTCATGAAGTAATGCTAGACCTAGTTCTAACATTACTACTTGGGGAAAATTGTTGTGTTTTAAGGTAAGATATTGGTGTATAATGTGGGGTTGTGCCCTAGGAGGAGGCCAAATAAGACCTCAAACTTAAAACCTTAAAATAAAAGGGAAAAAGTTGTATGAATTTTCCAAAACCTTGATTTAAAAGAATGACACATCATTAGTTTGCATGAAAAACTAATATGAAAAATCCAAACCCATTACTATAGTCCCTGAAAGGCAGGGATTAATAATATGAAAAATCCAAACCAACTACTATAGTCCCTACAAAACAAAGTACATGTAATAATAATACCAAATAATAATTTATGGGATGATATTAGACACTCTCTCTATAATCAAATTTGAAACTTCTATCATAGTGTGTGTAAGGTCTTTGGCTAGATGGGTGCGGAGACCTTCACCCAAGTCCTCAAGGAAACATAACTTGGTGTTTCGTTGTCACCCAAGTTGGGTAAGAGAACACCTTGGGCATGTGAAGACACCAAGGGGCTTACCCTAGTATGAAGAAAACAAGAGATGGGGGCATGCCAACATGAGGGGTGCACCAAGTTTGGGTGCGTCGATTGAAAAACACATGAGTTCGTCTGGGTGACCGGGTCCACAAAGCGGTGCAGTGATTCATTTGGACATGGGTTTACGAAGGGGTGCGAAACCCCCAAAGGATGCAACAATTCATGATGGTGACCTTTGGAGTCCCTATAAGAGAACAAGGGAGCACAACCAAAGAATTCATATTGGCAGAAATTAGAAGAAAAGGAGAGCAAGACTATTTCTATGGTTTTGAGGCAGACAAAGAGGGTGATTTCCCTCAAGGATCCAAGTTGCTTCACCTAGGAGGACTTTTTCTTCCTTGAGGAGGATTCAATGGATAGAGTTGGGTGATATTCTCTTGGGATGATTTTGGGGAAGTATGGAAACAAAGTTCTATTGGAGGCATGCGTGAGGTAGAACCCAAATCTGTGAAGTTTACCGAAATGAAGAGAAAACAAGTTTGCAGTTGAGGGAACATCTGAGGTGCATCGCAGGAGGTTGTAGAGATGGTTGCGACATAAAGTATTGGTGAGAAAAATATGTTTATGAGTGTCTTGGTGAGGTGAGGCGAGTCATGTGACTCTGTCGAATTTGTAAACCGAGCCGATAGTGCTCATGTTGTAACTGTTTTGTAATAAAAAATACTTAGTCGGGTGTTAGGAACAATTTGTGCTACCCACACTATATTTATGTTTCTATTGTATGTTTCAATGTCATTCGCTTGGATTCTCATTTTCATGGATGTATGCTTGTATATGACTAAGTGTTAAACTTGTTAACAAATTTCTAAGTATACAAGAGTTGCACTAGAGTAGGAGTGTGACTCGCCAGTAAACTAGAATGGAGTATGGGTATTCTATAGATAAAGGGGCATAGTTCAGACCAAGTATCCTTGGTGTTTCCAAGAATCCAAGTGAGAAACGTTGTGGTGTCACATGCCATCAAGAGGTGCATGATCATAAGGCACACTATGGGGATGTGAAAAATTGTATTAGAGTGGATTCGTTGAATATTTTGGAGAAGGGTTGGGGAGATCTTCACCTCTATCTTGATGATAGATGGTATCATAGTGGATTTTACGTAGATTTTGGAGAAGGGTTGAGGATATATTCACCACTATATTGACAATAGATGATATAAGAATGGATTCATTGCATATTTTGGAGAAGGTTTGGGGATCTCTTCAGCACTATCTCAATGATAGATGGTATCAGAGAAAAATTTGAAGGAAATTTGTTGCGAAGGAAGTTTTGTGGGCTCATTCACAGACTTGGTGAATAGTTCGGTGAAACGAACTTTTTCATCATAGAATTTGCATCAAGATGGTGACAACTAGGAGAATCCCTACACATTGTCACCTTAGATAGGTACTCTCGACACTTTAGAGGTGAAGTGATCACCTCAAGGGGGGAATCCTGGGTGACCCTAGGGGGGAATGAGACAAAAAGTGATATGATGAAATGAATTCCCTTATAGTTCAATTTTATAAGTGGAAGATGAATTTGATGACACGTCTCAAAAGTGGTTTAAGGTTTCCAAGTCTTTGAGTACCTGTGGAAAGTATTTGTACCTTCCCGAGACACAATAAATTACAAATATACAAGCTATATGTTAAGTGGAAAAGCAATTTAAGATTTATTTCACTATTTTCAACAAGCAAAAAAGATATATATCAACAAGAAACAATTAACAAATCTATTGTATAATATGCTAAGAGTCATGTGAACGATGCAAGAGATAAGCTAGTAAACACTAGTACAACTTGAGTATAAAAGCATACAACTTTAGCATCAATGTAAGGCTGTTATAGACAAGTATTGAGGAGATATAATTGCATCCTTAAGGTTGTAGAAAACAAGTTTTTATAGCAGAAAAACCAGCCACCAAAACTTTTAGCAAATTCTGACGGTTGAAAAGTGAATTATAAGCAAGTAAAACAATAATTTGTTGCAGACCTAATGGATGTATCTATTAACAAGTTATAGATATAAGAATACCAAACCAATAAAATAGCCTTAGTGGCCTTGACAAGATATTAACATGAAGAAAATTTTCCAACTTGAACACGATCAATATCTCACTAAATCACGTTTACCAAGGAAAACAATTTATTTATCCAATGAAAACTTTAGATTAGTGCCTTTAAAATTGGGTGAATGGAGTCTTAGAAGCACGAGTTAGATCAAAAATATACCTAGGGGTGTAAATCCTCTAACTCCCTAAGGCATGCCAATCAAAATAGGGTAAATCTAGGAGGGTGTACACACTCGTACTTCTCCTAGAAATCCTTTCCTAAAATGACTTATAAACTTAGCAAATAATATGAAGCTTAATGGAGAGTGTATACAACATACTCCTAGGGTTTCAACCAATAATGACCAAGAAAAAGAAAGAAAGAACTAGCACAATACATATTTTCATTACCAATTCCAAAAGAGAGAGAGAGATCAAACCCTAGTTCACCAAGAAAATTACCATCCAAGAGAAAGAATTCACCAAGAAATATCACCAAGAAGCATTTTCAAAAGTGAGAGATACCAAAAATGACCCAGAGGGCACAAATTTAAGCCAATATGTCTTCTCACAATGGGAGAGATATGATCAAATGAGTTACAAATGATCTCTATTTATACAAATCCTCTAAAACATAGTTTTTCCACATTCAAAGGGTAAACCACAAGATAAGTGAACAACAACCCTTACTCTTGCCCCTTTTCCAAAATAATACTTTTAATTCATAATTTGCACATAAGAAAAACACTAGAAATGACAACATCCCTTTCTAGGGTGACATTTTGGCATTTTTAGGTGGACATTGATCTTGAACATGAATCGTTGGGCCTCCAAAGTCTTCTCCCTCATGCAATAGGATGATCATGCAAGGGTCTTCTCCCTTGAAAATTCCAAGTGTCCATCTCCACCACCAAACCCTATCCCTAGGGTGATGTCAAGCCCCCAAAAGGTGATGTTTTTCCCCTTTCAAGAAAGTTGTTTGGCATGTAGGGGCTGGGAAAGGTCCTCCAAGGTGTCCTCTAGGCCTCCAAAGAAATTTCATCGTCATACAGAGTGTGGTCCCTTGGCATCCAACCTGTGGGCTTCAAGCCCCATGGAAGCCCAAGCTAGGCTGGTTCTTCCAAAAATGTCCATCGGTTAGGTCTTGCAAAGGCAAATGGATACACCCTCCAAGGATATCAATTCAAATGCACCATGATGATTAAATCAAATAAATAAAAGAGTCATATAAGAAATTAAATCCAAACCATCTCATCAAAATAACCAATGCTCAAAGACCCTATGCAATTTTCCAAGTTTAGGTATGGGAGGGTTGACAAAATGACTTATTGGGTGAATCATACCTTAAGTTTAGGGGTGTTTCCTGAGGGGACCTCCTTCTAATTCATGTGGATGAGGTTTCATGGATGGGGGGAATACCTTTGGGCATGGGGTTCATGACATATAATGGGTTGTAGTGCCTCATTTATGGGTGCCTTTGTAGAGGGTGTGTTGCACCTTCATTTTCAATGCAACCTTTTTCCAAGCCCATTTATTACTTTTTCTTGTTTTAATATGTTTTCTAGGTTGAATCCAAGGTGGGGCTTCTACCTAAGCATGAAAAATTGTGCCCACCTTGGCTCTACCCTGGTCACATCATGCTCCTACTTGGGGACATGTAGTGATTGTAGAGTGCATGAGAACCACAACATCTTTTGGTGGACCTATGCCTACAATAAAATATAACACTGTAAAATATAGATCATTTCTATCACCCTTGTTCCATGTATATCAAAACCAAAAATGAAACTAATCTAGAAAATAAAATTTTAGCATTTTTTCAAAAAATTCTAAACTAAACATGAAACAATATGCAAGTAGGGAAAAATGAAATATGAGATGCGACTAAATACCATGAGAAATCAATATGAAAATGCAGGAAAGAAAGATGAACTACCTACTTACATGGGGCCCTGGGGACCTGAAGATCAGGTCCTGAAATGTCAGGTGAATTCATGCAACCATGTGTTCATCATTTCATCAAGGTATCTCCCCCTGTGCTTAATCATGTAATACAACAAAGATAAGTTAAGCACATAATAATCATGAGTATAAATACACATGTAATTAGTCATGAAATGAAACTCATGGAGATGAGTGGGAGGGAGGAAATCCTACTGGAAAGAGAAACCATCAGCTTGATCATCCTGCCTGAAAGTGTAGCCACAAGCCTGATTAATCCATCTCTGAAGAGGGCTACCATATGTAGATGATGGCTCGACTTCATGTTCACCTAGAAAATCATTGCTCCCTGAAGGTTGAGAAATGATAAGATATCCCAACAAAACCTTATTTTTCCCTAGAGAAGAGGATAAAACATAAGGGAGGACCTCAGGTCCTAAGAAGGACTCTTTTCCCACATCCAAAACATGTTTCTTCTTTATCTGTAAATCCTTCCAAAGGGCCCCAAGATGAAAAAAGTACTTCTCTGTGGCATGAGTCTTTGAATGCTCTAGAATGGCCACATATTGTTATACATATAAATACAAGGATGAAGGTGGATGGAAATCCTCATAGAACAAGTCTGCATCCCAAAAAGGATCTGCATCACAACTCCCACAGGATGAATGAAAATCACCCTGAAAATGTTGCGACAGGTCATCCTCGAATGGGCATAACAAATATATAACCATGTCATCATAATGCTGCCAAACATATGAATCATATACACATGAAGACCAGTCCTATGAAGGTGAAAAATCATCCCTCTTTGCTTGAGAGCTACCCTCAATGTCGTAAATGGGGTCTCTATAAAAAATGAAATGACCAAAATCCCAAGTGTGTCTCCCATTTTGTATGAAAGTGTCTATGTTCTCATCAACCATATCCAAGGTTTCTTTCATATGACCATCAATGTGACCAAAAATGACTATCTCTTTGTCTTCGTGTGCAGGAAGAGTAGAGGTCAGGGAAGCTTCAACTAGATTTTCATTTTTTTCACAATTGGGACTAATCACTTCTTCAAATTCATGGACATGAAGAAAAAAAGGTTGGACAATGTCACCTTGATCAATAAGGAGAAAATATAATGATGTCTCAACATGTTGTGATTCATTGTAATTCCTCTTTCTCTTTATGGATATGCCCCTCCATCACCTCTCCATCGCAAGGGGATTGATCCTTAACACATAGCACTTCAGTTTCTTTTCTTCAAAAGGACCTATCTCATCCAAGGGATCCTCTAACATTTCTTCACTTCCAAATTCATGGAATAAAGTATTTTTAAGATATTCAAAAGGGTCACAACTCATCATGTTCTCTTCTTGATGTGCAGGAGGAGCAGAGGCCTGGATATCTTCATCAAGTGGAAGGGAAAATTTAAGCACTTCATCTTCATAAAATTTCTTTTCCAGATATTCAACATGAGAAACTTCATCAGGATCTTCTTCCAACTTTTATTCATCCTCATCTATAGGAAAACCTTCTCTGCAAAGAGCATCTTTGAGCTCTTGGAAAGTATCTTGCAAATTTTGGGTAGCTGGTCGATAATGATTGAGAAATTATTCAATGAGATTTGTAGAAGATGGGATACTTATTGGATTACATGAGTATGTAATCCAACTCCTTTGATTTGATTCCAATGAAGATACAATAAATTTTCATCAACACATATTCATGTAACACATTTAATCTTGAAGCATACTTCATATAATTCACGACATGGGTGACTACTAGAGCTGGATCACCATTAAATTTAGGGAAATTTCCCTTCACACTGTAAAGAAATGATTTGGATATCCAGAGATATTCTAAACATCAAGAGAAGGGTACAAGTTATGGAATTCCCATGGTAATTAAGTCTCGTGAGGCCATGGTTCCATTACTTGGGTTAATGCCTCAATGGAGTTGCCATATGAGATCAAGGCTTATCAAAATATGGAAAGGGTAATTCCTTCAAGTGGAGTTTCCAGGAAAGTTGGGGGAAGGCTTTGGGATAGATTTCCAAAGTGTCATTAGGGTTCAGAAAAGGATTAAAAATCCTCCCTGACAATGGCACCAAAATGTTATTTCACAAAGTGTAGGTTGGGAAAATCCCAAACCAAACCACAATATGGTGACAACTAGGAGAATACCTACCCACTGTCACCTCATATAGGTACTCCTGACACTTTATAGGTGAATTGATCACCTCAAGGGGGGAATCCCGCATGACCCTAGGAGGAAATGAGATGAAAAGTGATATGATGAAATGAATTCCCCTATAGTTCAAGTTTCTAAGTGTAAGATGACTTTGATGACATGTCTCAGAAGTGGTTTAAGGTTTCCAATTCTTTGAGTACTTGCAAAAAGTTTTTGTACCTTCCCGAGACACAAGAAAAACAAAATGTACAAGATCTATCTTAAGTGGACAAGCAAGTTAATATTGTTGTCCCTATTTGCAGAAATCAACATAGATATATATCAGCAAGAAATAGTTAACAAAGTTGTTGGATAAGATGCTAAGAGTCACGTGAACTATTCAAGAGATAAGTTATTAAACACTAGTACAACTCGAGTATAAAAGCATAAACATTTAGCATCAATATAAGACTCTTATAGACAAGTATTGCAGAGATATAATTGAAACCTTATGTATGTAGCAACCAATTTGTTACATCAGAAAAATTATCCACTTTGCAAAAGATCCACCCAAAATATGTTCTAGGACTAGTAGATTATGTTGGTAAACTTTTAGCAATTATGACGATTGAAAAGTGAGTTATAAGAAAGTAAAAGAATAATTTGTTGCATCCCCAGTGGCTGTAGATATTAATGATTTATATCTCTAATAATACCAAGACAATAAATATGTCTTAGTGGCCTTGACAAGATCTTAACATGCATAAAAGTTTCCAACTTGAACAAGATCAATATCTCACTAAATCATGTTTACCAAGACAAACAATTTATTTCTATAATGAAAATTTTAGATTAGTTCCTTTAAAATTGGGTGAAAGGAGACTTAGAATCAAGAGATAGATAAAAAATAAATCCTAGGGGTGTAAATCCTCTTACTCTCTAGGGCATGCCAATCAAACTAGAGTAAATCTAGGAGGGTGTACACACTCGTACTTCTCCTAGCAACCCTCAATGCCCAAAATGCCTTATAAACTTAGAAAATAAGATGAAGCTTAACAGAGGGTGTATACAACATACTCCTCCTATGGTTTCAACCAACAATGACCAAGAACAAGAAAGAAAGATATAATAAAATGCATATTTTCCTTACCAATTCCAATATATAGAGAGAGATATCAAACCCTAGTTCACCAAGAAAATTACCATCAAAGAGAAAGAACTTAAGCCTTCAAGAGGGGTGCACCACTTTATCTCTATAATTCACCAAGAAATATCACCAAGAATCATTTTCACAAGATAGATACCAAAAATTCCCAAGAGGGCGCAAATTTCAGCCAATATGTCTTCTCACAATGAGAGAGCTATGATAAAATGAGATACACATGATCTCTATTTATACAAATCCTATAAAACATAGTTTGTCGAAATTCAGAGGTTAAACCACAAGATAAGGGGACAATAACCCTTACTCTTTCCCCTTTGCCAAAATAATATTTTTTAATTCATAATTTGCACATAAGTAAA
Source organism: Picea engelmannii (assembly GCA_009831015.1). Classification (NCBI taxonomy): domain Eukaryota; kingdom Viridiplantae; phylum Streptophyta; class Pinopsida; order Pinales; family Pinaceae; genus Picea; species Picea engelmannii. The sequence goes on from ML782516.1 coordinate 629,291, forward strand.
ACCCTATCAATGACATCATCCCTTTCTAGGGTGACGTTTTTGAATTTTTAGGTGGACATTGAGCTTGAAGATTAATTGTTGGGCCTCCAAAGGCTCCTCCCTCATGTGATAGGATCATCATGCAAGGGTCTTCTCTATAAAAAAAATGCCAAGTGTCCATCTCCACCACTGTTTGTGTGGAAGTTATCAGACCAGGGTCCTCTTATAGTTTCCAACAAAAGTTACTGAAGTAGTCTAGAGCACTGTGATTTTCATCTTCCATGGAGGGAATAAGTCTCACCTGAAGCACAACCGAGACGAGAAAGAGAGGGAAGGGTAAGGAGAATACTTAGAAAAATCTCTGAGGTACGAAGATTCAGGTTAGTCTTGCACAATATAGATTAAGCCTCTAGCAGATCTGAACATTTCCTAACTGAGAATGAAGAAAATAGAGTTGCGATGATATTCATAAACATGATATAACCAATTAAGTGTATCAGACATAAAGATAATACAAAGTAACATTCAATACATTCTGAATATTAAATACACATGATATGTTCAAAATTTGGGTCCCCAATTGTATTAACATATTAGGTTCTTCTCACAGCTTGAGTTACATATACAAGTGATCTGAGGATGATTCCAACTCTACAATAATACAAAAGTCTATTACATTGATAGTCTGGTTCATACCCATATCTCAAGAATCATCTAAGCTAACAACACCAAGATAACAACAATGGCTCTAGAAACAATGACAATCCTATCCCAACCTCAATAACATATACCCTAATAACAACAACCTTTTACAATCATATCAGTCTCATATATATAATCCAATCTTGAGTTTGCTAGTTGAGAACCCGATAGTTATCTCTTGTTCTTGATCTTGTTGCAACTTCCTTCTTCAAAACTGATGTTGTGTTGTCTTTCCAATGGTTTTTTGTTTCTTCAATTAGTCCTCTATACGACTCTTCAACAACTTGTGCAATTTTTGTTCACCAAAATGAAGCTGCAACATAACTTTCACAACTTCTATTTATGAAAACAAAGGGCCCAACAGGCTCCGACCACAATCCTTGACTCGCCCCGAGTCAAGTCTTCAACTTTTCCATGGACTCTAGGTTAGCTTGTTTTTCTTCCTTGCCATCTGGTTCTAGGTTGCTTCCATTTCCATCTTGGACTATTTCTACTTTATCTTCTTCAAACGAAGGGCCCAACTCAGGTACTAGTTCTAGGGATCTTTTCCTAACATCTTGGAAGTTGTCCACTTTGTCCTACCACTTCATGGAAAGTAGTGAAGCTTCAACAAAAAAATGTTGGGTGGCATCTGTAATGCATTCTTTTGGCTTGGACACAATCAGAGAATTCCATTTTGAATCAACAATGGCATCCACTTGATGCATATGTAGATAGGCTATGTGGCCTACAGGTCGAAACTCTCGTAGTTCTTTGTTAGCCATATTTTGAGCTTCAAATAATGCACTTAGATCATTGTCTTCTTGCTGGATCTTGTCAAATTTCTCTTGTTGTTCCTGCAGATCCATGGTGTTGACTGCTTCTGTGTTGAGCGATTGGATCTGCAAGCACATGTCTTCCAATGTTTGGTTTCTCTTGGAAATGATTATCATCCAATCACTAACCTCTTTGAAAATGGTTGTGCATTCTGGAGTCCTTTTATGTAAGATTACTCTTGCATTATTTTCTTCCAAGACCACTTTTTCCAGTTGCTCTTGTAGCTTTTTGGTTTGTAGTTCATCTTCTCTCTCACCGTCTCGCAATTGTACTTCAAGATCTACTGCTTATTCTACCAGCTCATACCAGGCTACCTGAATTAATTCAATATTCTCAACAAGATCAATTGTTGCGCTAGATTCTGGCAGCTGAGGCACTATCTTTCTGATTGTTTTCCAGGCCTCTGTGAGTTTTTCCTTTACCTTTTCTACCTTCTGATCTGCCTGAATCTTTGAATATTTCTCCTGTGTTCATCATGATTGCACGAGGAGTCCTTCTTGTTTCCAGAAATTGGATTCCCTTTCGGTCTGTTGGATCCTATGCTCTAATTTCTTGATTGAGGCTTTGATTATTCCCACCAGCTCCATTGTCAAAAATTAAGTGAGGTCGCCAGATGAAGGAGAGACATCTAGGGGTAATCAGAATTGTAGTGGTAGTCCACTATCCATCAAATGTTTGGAGCGTGTCTCCACTTCTTCTTCCCCTTGGGATGGACCTTGTAGTTGATGTGCAAGTATCGCCTTCAGAGTCATTGGAAGTATAGGGAGAACCTCTATATTTTCCAGGAAAAGCTGCAACAATTATGCGCATTGTTGTGGATTCTAGAGGACTGGCTCCAGCTGTTATTTTAGGGATGATGCACTCTGCACTGATGTTGTTTGGGATTCTTTATGAACTATATGTGTTCCTGCCTCTGTATGTAATGAAAATTTTGGAGTCTCTCTTCTGATGATCGTCTCAACATTGATTATTGAGAGATGACTCTCGGTTCCTGGAACTTGCAGTATTGGAGCAAGTGGTGGGATTTCTTGTTTCTGACTCTTCATCGAAGGAAGAGTGACTGAAATGGGTATCAATGATGTGGCTGGTTGTCTCAAGGCTTTGGTGGTCATGGTAGTGAGTTCTTTTACATTTTCAGAAGGGTTGGGAAGATCCAGTTGCATTGGCTCAGGCGAAGTGGGTTGGGAGGGAATGGTGGTGTCTTGTGGTGGCGATGGGGCTTGTTGTGGCGATGGATATTGTTCAGTGATGTCAATTGTGTAGGAAGCAATGTCTAGCTTAGAATCATCTGTGATGTTAATCATAGTTTGGGAAACATGAGTGGTGGCTCTGGTATGAGTTATAACTGTGGATATTGGTTGTGGGCTCAATATTTTGACAGGGGAAATACTTGTTTGGGGTTGCTTGGTTGAAACATACCCTATGAATGCAGAATCTAGGATGTCATTAACATCCTTCCTTGATAGCATGACCTATTCTGGGAGCTGGAAAAAGCAGACAAAGTCCTCTTATTCTTCTCGAGGGGTACCTTTTCCTCGTCTTATTTTGAATTCGATGGCATTTTGACCTTTTGCTTCTTTTCTGATGGGCTAGAAATCGAACCCACTCCTTCTTCCTGCCCCTTTTTCTTTAGGGGTTTTGGTGGAAAGAGATAATGCATACCATACTTTCATGGGTTGTGCTTAACACCGACCCATGACACGACTTCCTTGTCAAAGTATTCTTTGTCTAGATAAAAGGGTAACAACCTTATGTGGAAGTCCTCAGAATTTGCATGCCTCGACCAAACAAAAGTGTAGTGGCAATTTATACCAAATGTGGTGTTTCAAGTGTTGAGATTCAATAGTTCCTGTGGTATGCACAACCATTGAGTTGCATCGATGAGGTGGTTGTACCACCTCAGGAACATTACATTGTTGAACTCCATATTCTCTGAGTCCGACCTTGAGTGCCAGGGCTCAAGCATCTTGGCTAGGTGACCTTTATCTGCAGGTGACAATTGTCTTCCTGGAGGTGACTGTCATTTCCACATTGCGAATGCTACCAACATGTAGCCATATGTAAAAGTTCCTCCCTTCTCCTGGGCTTCCTCACACACAACTATGAGTTCCTCTAATAGGTAGTTGCACCAGTTGAACACAACTCCATTTATGTAGAAGTCTTCTACATAAAGATAATCTAAGGTGCACTCACCCTTGTAGTATGAGTGCATAACCTTACTAGTGATCACATAGCAGGATTTCTAGACTGTCTCTGGTAGGATTGGGTCGATTTTGTCTATACGTCTGCCTCTCTGTGTATGGAATTTCTCATACAAGATGACTTCACTCTTCTTCTTCCCATGTTTTCTTGGGCCTTGAAATCCTTTTGATACGTCCTCACCCTCAAGGGATAGTCCGGTGAGATGGTGAATATCCTCGCCATGAATCAGATATCTTCTATTGAGCCATAAGATCTTGTCATGCACCCGACTAATCAAAAACTTGGTGCATCCCACAACCTCACCAGTAGTTCTAAAAAATGGTAGATCCCTGAGGTTCGTGATGGTGGAATTGAACAAGTTGATGAACTCTGGATTTGACACAAACTGCATGCCTCCCATTGCATCAGGGGCCAAGTCCTAGAATACACCAATTTTCATCTATGAAAACAACACTTGGTCTGTTAGTTCAAGGTTGAGGAGTTTTACCTGCTAGGCCTTTCCCTTGACATGGTCCATGATCTCGACTTGGGGATCACATGACTCATCTGGAATTGTCTCTTTGGGAGTTGAAATCCGACCTCCTATTACTCTTGGCATTTTGGCTCTAGGCTTCTAGGAAATTAGATGGGTTGAGTTGGGGCGCAGTGTCGCGATTGGGGACAAAGAGATTTCACAAGCGAGACGAGAGTGCAGATAGCGCAAGACGAAGGATAACTGAGGTAAACAATAAGTCTAACTTGTGATTTCACAAAGTATTATACATGGGATAAATGGAGATCTCTGTAATTACTCCAAAGGACACTCATCATTAAACCATAAACACAATCGCACGATTAGGTGTCCGACGAGACTAATATCGAGGTAAAATATTATAGGGTGATCATGGCTTTAATGAACGAGCTGACAGGGACATGGTCGACCCGAGGGATTATTGTTTTAATGGTTGAGAATCCTGGTGGGGATACCAATGTCATCTATGTGTATCACAACTTTATGGATTACCAAAATGTTATGATGGGTTACTGTAGCTATCATAAAGGGTATGACTGGACGGGATGCATATGACATATGGGATATGATACAATTCAGATTCACCCCACCTACGACCAAAATGGGGGTCCCCATCATATTTAATGACTTCATTTAATGTAATGGTGGCTCTTCTGATCTTGTGCGGCTGAGTAAGCAATTCTACACAAAAGCACTGCTTAGACTGAAAAATAAGTATATAGCATGGCGCAACAATGCACAATCGGATGTTATTAACTATATTAAATAAATTACAGGAAATTAAAATATAACTATTGTACATGCTCCCTTGGATTGGAGCAACAGTCCTTTGGCTCAATCATGAGAAATATAGGGTTTGAAGTGGGCTCCATTCACCATCCTGGTCGAAGGATACCATCAAGTTGCGCTAACTTGACTGCACCAGAGTGTCGGATTTCCGCAACTATGAATGGGCCCAACCAATGCATGCACAAATTTCCTGGATGTTTTTGATATCGGCTATCATAGAGTAGTACCTTATCCCCTTGCCCAAATATTTTAGCTTTAATGTGCCTATCATGCCAAGATTTATGTCTAGCTTTCTCAACTGTCTCATGAAAATCTACTAGAAATCTTGCTTCCTCGAGTTCTTGCAAATATGTAATCCTCTACGCAATTTATTCATCATCTTTCATGTGTGTAGCCTATGCTATATAGAGACTAGGGAGAATAAACTATGTAGGTACAACAACTTCTATCCCATAAACCAACTAAAATAGAGTCTACCTGTGTAGCTTCTTTGTGGTAGTCCTGTAAGCCCACAATGTTGGATTACTAAGAGGGGGGGTGAATCAGTAATAAAGAAATTTAATCCTTTTTAACCATATAATCCAAGTGTTATATCAATGAACCATTATCATCCAATAACTACAGAGTAAATAAGCAATGAACAAATGAACAAACATACACATACACAGTACAACAATGTTTTACGTGGAAACCCAAATCGAAAGAAAACCACAAAATGATTTTTATTATATGTCTTGAAGAATTACATTCATTGGAAGCACCAAATTCTTTTCTTTTCCAGCTGCAACTGGAAGGAGGCTCCAACCCCCTAGTTTCTCAGGCTACAACCTGAGGGAAGCTCCANCTTCGGCTACAACCAACCATCCTTGCCCCATCCTTCCACCCTGAAGTAGAATTAGAATGATGGAACCACTGTCAACCTGTCACTGTGAGATATATCATTGTAAACCTATACCAATAAATCTGAACCATGCATCAACCATGCATCAACCTGTACCTCAACCTATAATCAACATGTACCATAAACAAGTGCATCCAACCATGTACCAAGTATGTACCAATAATGTGTCAACTAATCATTAAATATGATTCATCAATATGTACCAACATCATCAACTATACACCTCATGTATGTGCCAACTCATCAACTACTTGTCTCAACCGTGTACTCAACATGTACCTCAACCAAAATCCCTCATCAATTTCATCATCCAAATATGATTTGTAGCTTTG
>ML782516.1:646695-660303 GCA_009831015.1 Picea engelmannii
TTACCAGAAATATCGCTAACAGTATCCAAGTCCAGACTTGTCAAGATGAGATTTTTGACTACTGATAATGTCATCCAGACCTTTTGAGATATTCTGCATATTTTTCTTTTAAATATCCTTTCTTAGTGTGACAACCTTTGCTTCCAAGTTTCCAATGATCTTGTCCTTTTCTTCTAGTTTTTCTTTGAGTGCTTCTTCAATTCTTTTATCTTCTTCTATTTGAATCTTCAATTTTGTGATCATTTGTTCTAGTTCTCGAGTGTCCTTTTTCTTATCTAGTTCTACTTGTAGTTTGTTGTTTTTCTTCTTTTCTCTTCTGATAAATTCTATGGCACACATTAATTCTTCTCGATATTCAACTTCTACCTCTTCAATTTCTTCTTCGACTTCTTTACATTCTTCATCGGCTTCTTCATATTCTTCTTCGGAGTCTTCTTTGTCAGAGTCTTTTATTGCCATGATTAGTACTCTTCATGTCTCATTGTCACTGAATTCATCTTCATCTGATGATGAGATGTCTTCTTTGGTGTATAAGATTTTCTTTAAAACTTTCTTTGTAGTTCTTTTGCCTTTATATGTGTGTTTTCCTTTTGAGTAACCTTCATCATTTCTCTTTTTCTTATGAGGACATTTGTTAGCAAAATGACCATACCATCATAATTAAAACAAATTAAAGGGAGCTTCCCTCTATACCTATCGTTGGTTCCCTTGTTCAGTCGTTTGACGAAGTTGGCCACTTCTTCATCATCTTCCGAGGTGTCACTGCTGCTACTATATTCTTCTTGCTCCTTTTTCTTTTGCTTTGATCTTTTGGATGCCTTGAAGTTTGCTTCTTTTACATATGGATTTTCTTGCTCAGTTCTCATTTCATATGCTGTGAAGATTCCATGCAGTTCATCCATGCTTATTGAGTCCAGATCCGATCTTTCTTCTAGTGCTGATATCTTAGGGTTGAATCCAATAGGAAGAAATCTTAGTATATTTTGAACAATTACAAATTCTTCAATTTCTTCTCCCAATCCTATGATTGCATTCATTGTTTCATCGACTTGTAAGAAGTAGGCTGCGATGTCTTCATCTTCCTTCATTTTTAGTTGTTTGAACTGACCTCTGTAAGTCTGAAGATTTGCTGCTTTGACTTTTGTATCTCCTTCATAAATATTTTGAAGCTTGTCCCAAATCTCTTTAGCGGATTTACAGTGTGCAACTTTGGTGAATACCATATCAATGAGACCATTCAAAAGTGCATTTGTGGCTTTGGAATTATTCTCATTGAGTTTTACTGCTTTTTCATTTGTTCGTGGAAGTGCTGGTGCTGTGTATCCATCTACAATTGATTGCCAAACTTGAAATCCATGTGCCTATATATATTTCTTCATCCTTATGCTCCAAAAAGCATACTTTTGTCCATCAAACTATGGTATTCCATTTTTATATGAGTTGGTACTCTCCATGATCTACCTTTCAATGGTTAAACTAATTTCTGAAGGAACCTTCCCTGATACCAATTGTTGGATCACTGAGAGCGGGGGTGAATCAACAATAGAGAAATTTAATCATTTTTAACCAAATAATCCAAGTGTTATATCAATGAAGCATTATCATCCAATAACTGCAGAGTAAATAAGAAATGAACAAATGAACAAACATACGCATACACAGTACACCAATGTTTTACGTGGAAAATCAAATCAGGAGAAAACCACAAAATGATTTTCTTATATGTCTTGAAGAATTACATTCATTGTAAGCACCAACTTCCTTTGTTTTCCAGCTACAATTGGAAGGAGGCTCCAACCCCCTAGTTTCTCAGGCTACAACTTGAGGGAAGCTCCAACTCCCCAATTCTCTGGCTACAACTAGAAGGAGGCTACAACCCCCTATGTTCTCTGGCTACTACCGGAAGGTGGATACAACAACCTTTCCTTTCCCAGTCCTACCATCCTGAAGTAGAAGTAGAATTATGGAACCACTGTCAACCTGTCACTGTGAGATATACCGTTGTAAACCTGTACCAATAAATCTAAACCATGCATCAACCTGTACCTCAACCTATAATCAACCTGTACCATAAACAAGTGCATCCAACCATTTACCAAGTATGTACCAATCATGTGTCAACTACTCATCAAATATGACTCATCAATATGTACCAACATCATCAACTATACACCTCATGTATATGCCAACTCATCAACTACTTGTCTCAACCATGTACTCAAAATGTACCTCAACCAAAAGTCCTCATAAATTTCATCATCCAAATCTGATTTATAGCTCTGTAATAGGCCTGGTGTATATGATCACATTCCTGCACACCTTCCTTAACTTTAACAACAAGAGACTAGCATTTTCATCAAACTTTTCTTCAGTCTCACATGCCTAGTTTTGGATTAGTCAACAACCCTAACTTGAAGTAATAATAACTTTGTACCTGTAATGTATAAAGATATGAAACTGATACAAAATTTTCTTCAGTGTTTTTTGTGTAATTCCTCCAGGTTTCACTACTTGGAACCTCTTAGAAAAGAAGTTATAGCAAAAATGGCATACCTTGCTAAATTCTGGCTTATTCTTGAGAGAGACCTTGTAGAGAATGCCCCACACACAATATTTGTTTAATTTATCTGAAACTATTACAAAACATACAAAGAATGTACCCTAACCAACATATTTTGTTTCACTGAATTTGGATCTGTTATGAATAAGTTATGACTTTTTTACCCAAAACACCTGTTTTTTACTAGTTTTGGGACTAGCCACAAACCCTATTTTCCACAGAGTGTAACTCCAAAAATACAATGAACCACAAATTGAATTTTTTACCACAAATAATTGGATATGTTTTGTTCAATTTCATAGTAATTTCACGTTCTAAATCATTATAGAAAAAAAGTAATAGCGAAAATGGTGAGATGACCTATAAATAACATACCTTAGAAAGCACCATCAAAAGCATGTATCCTCCCTTGCATTTCGGCCTTCTTTTCTTCACCTTCCCTCATAATTTCGGCTTAGATAGCCTTGGTTACCTCAGACACCTATAGATATTCAATATTTTCAAGTTTGATTGAATTGAGAGAGCCTTGCCTCTTATTTATACTCTCCAAGTAGCTTCCTTAAAAACATCTTCTAGGTCACTTGGCCCCACTTTCTTTATTTTAGGGTTAACTTTATTTATTGTAGTCCACATAGACCCGAATGTCTTCTATATCTTTATTACTATGGATAACTATGGGGCTAATCCACTCTGCTTCTTCGATTGGGAAAATAAGTCATGCCGCAAGCATTTTGTCCACTTCCTTCTTGACCCTCTATTTTATTCTAGAATTAATTCGGCATGGTATTTTCTTCACAAGTATTGCACCAGGTTTCAACTCAATTTTAATTTCTCCCATGGCTCCTTTTATACCTTTCAGTTCTGAGAATTTTTTCGGAAAAAAGTCCTCATACTCCTGCAACAGGCTGTGTACTTCATTCATAGTTTTCTCATCCCAGTAATCTCTTATTGAAGATATCTTAGGATTCTCTGTACTCCCTATATTAATTTTCCACAACTTTAGTGGATGGTTATAGGAGCAACAAGGGTGATTAGGTATAGTATCATGAATCTCTCTACTGCCTTCCATTTCTTTAATGGTTAATTTTCTAATCTCTTCTAAGTCATAAGGTTTCTCCAGGTCTTTCTCAACTTTACAACAAGATACAATTGTCTTATCAGTTTCAAGACTCAAACTAGACTGAATCAAATGAACATGGTCAACACATACTACTGGACTTGATCTTTTTTTGCAAATGTTAGTAAAGAGAATTTCCTTGATTCTTTGAAGGACTGTGTTGAGCTCAGGGTACTTACTTGTAAAGGAGAAGTCCTTGCAAAATTGGTCTTGTAAGGTCTATCAACAGTTTGTTTGTCTTTTGGTCTCCTCATGTATATACCAAGATTTTGGGATTGGACCCAACGAATGAAGAAATACATGAACCCATAGGTGAGAGGGTACTTATGCAACTCTCCACTGCTTTAAGAAATGATCAATATGAACTTTAGGGTCAGACCGTCCATCGAACAATTGTGCATCTTGAAAATATTTATTCATATCTTTTTTTCAGCTGATCCTGAATTTGGAATCGACATTAGATGTATCATTTTGCATCTTCCCACTCCATAACTAGGCTTTATGGGTGGCCCACCATCTAGTGGGGGTATCTTGCAAGGCTAATTCAAGAACATATATCCTTTGATCCGTCGTTATTTTCTCTTTTATGCTAGAAGAAAAATTATGTACCTCTGAGGTACCATCATATGTTGAGTATTTTATGACCTTGGTTCCAATCCATATCGTTTCTCTGATAATTGCGCATCATCTTGAGAATCGTTCATAGGAACCTTGCTGCCAACTGCCAAATGGTAATTCTAAATCCTCATCTGCAGAATGCATGCTTCTCCAACTTACCGATCCATCTGTAGTGGGATTTATGTAATTTGGTCTCGTTCCTACTGTTATGGTGTATAATTGGTCAATAGCATCTGACTCCATGTTGTGGTCCACTAGTTTAGTGTATCTAAGCCCTAAACATGGATCTAGGGGCTAAACTACTTTTATCCCATATTCTTCAAACGTCATGGTGCCCCTCTTTAGATCAATGATAGCATATTTTTTCTATGGCCAATCAATTTCAAGTAGAGAAGGTTAGGGATCCTTATCTCCCATGATTTCAATTACCTCAAAATCGATTGTGGTTTTAACTCCTGCAACATCTATTTCCACATTTTCCAGCCTTCCTACTCGGAAAATGCAGTATTGGTTTTCCATTCTCAACTGGAAGGGGGAATATACTAACTAAGTTTTTCCCAAATCTTCCCAGGTATTTTTTTGCAGGATGTTGACATCGGATCCCAAATCTAGCATGACATCTTTGATTTCAAAATCATCTAGCTAGGCTTCTAACATAAATTATTTTCGTATTCGCACATTTATTCTTTGTATTCTCTGGGTATTCTTTTCAGGGAGGTTGGTCCTTACTATAGCTTCTGGGGTTCCCTCATTTCCTAATATTAGGTATAGGGTGTTTCACAACTTCTATGTAAGTTGGTCATCCCCTAGGATATCAAAGAACAATTGAAACCAAAGGTTGATTACACTTTGAGACTGCTCAGGGTGTCTCCTTGGAATTGCAGATTTTATGGGAGCCAGCAGTGAGGTAGGGGCTTGCGCAAGGTTAGGTTGATATGCAAAATTAGGGGGATTCTCCATTATTTCTGGAGCTTGGATTCTCTTAAATATTTCTATTGCATTTTTTAAAAACAACTTTTGTTTCACAGGGTCATACCTATCATCCTTGGGAACAACTTTCTAAATCTTGGGATGACTTTCTACATCTTCCCCAGTTTTAGCTCCTCCATGAGTAATGATGTTAATATTAGGTAATTTTCCCTTGATTCCCATTTTCAGTTATGATCTTATTAGATTATCTCCTCGTTGACTAACTTGATCTTCCCATTTCACGATCAGTTCTAGGCAGTCTTCAGTTGCATGCCCGTTATTTTTGCAGTGAGAGCACCATGGTCATCTTGGATGAGGGTTCTCTTGCCAAGTGACCTTGTTCATTGCAGTTGTAACATCAACTTGACCCTATTCCTCCATTTCTCCCTCCTCTGAATCCACCTCCAACCCCACCTCCCTGTCCTCTTCCAGGTCCTTGGGGTGTTTCATTTATTTTGAATGTTGTCCGGTCTAATATTTTAGCAAGCACGTCCAATTCTCTACATTGACTCATATCATGTGTCATAGATGCCAAGCATTCACAATGTATTGTATTGGGCATAGTAGTCTACTTTTGCATAATAGGATATTGTCTCGGCGCATGCCTATGTGTTCGAAAAATCTCACAATACTCAACTAACTGAGATGTTTGAGCACCTGGGAAGGTATGGTATATCCCTGGTGTATAGAATGATGGAGTTGTAGATACTTGCAGAACTCCTCCCATTGGTCCTAGAGAGGGTAACTTCATATTGTGAGGAGGTCCCATTCTCCTCATGAGTGAACATTCATTTTCCAAATTCCCTTTTGCGTAGCATCTTGTGCACTAAACATGAGGTCGTCTTGGTCTTGGTATTATTAATTCTTGAATATTCTCTGTTAGCATCAATATTTGTCCTTGAACTTGAAACAAATTTGCATCTATTGGAGGCTTGGTCATCCTCAGACACCCTGGATAACCTACCATGGCTTCGATATTCATCGATTGTTCCAAGGCATATGTTAATGTGGCTATCCATTATTGGGTTAAAGGAATTCTCATCAGAGGGAGTAATCCTTGGATGTACTATTAACTATGGTGATCCTCGTGAATTGGATGCATTAAACTCCCAATAGCATCGTTAAATTTCTGATTATACTATCGAGAAGATTCTCCTTCCCTTTGTTGAATATCCCGCAACTCGGAGAGAGTCTGTTTCTCTGATTGAGGTAGTTTAAATTTGACGATGAACTTCAAACAAACTTGGCCAAGGGTGAATTCTTGTCCTTGCACTCCTAGTTCAATAGCCTTCATATACCATTTGAGAGCACAACCCCTCAAGTTAGTCTGAAACTATACTAACTTAGTTGCATCGAGAGTCCCTCTAGATCTCCAGATGGCTTCACATAAGAACCAATGTTGCTCTACATCCTCGTCCCATTTACCCCAGAATTCTAGGCAGGGCAATCGATCCTCCCATATTTCCATCCATTCTGGGTCTCACTATTCCTATTATAATGAAACCTAACCATCATTATTACAAAATGCATAGGGATCCCAATATCCTCCCAACGTTTACACTTACAGATTGGTTCTGACTAATTGGATGTGATGGAATAGAAATAACATAAGTAGGCAGTGTAGAATTTACCACGGGTATAGAGGACACCTAAGGATAGATTGGTGACTCTATACCCGTGAAAAATTTTGGTGACTCTCAACTGCGAATTAAATGATATATCCCTCTAGAGTTGTATTAACCTAGAAATCGATCGCTCGTGTAATCTGGTGATCCAGCTAATGAAGTGAAGCAATCGCCTCTGTATCCCAAGTACATATCTTCTTGACATGTTATTCGAATTCTGGAGCTTCGTGGAGCCGATCTATCCAACGGAATAGTTCTTCTGGGAATTTTACCAAAAATATCTCATATTGGTCACTCGATCTCTTAGAATAAAAGACAAAATCTATTGTATCCTTCTCACTTTTACCTCATAACTCCGCTTCCTTCCATATAAAGGCGTCACAACTTTGTTCCAACCATTGTCGAATCTCAGATCTATAGATCCGCAGAAGCATTCTCCTTATAGGTTCCCTTTTAACACAGGTCCCGACAACGAAACCATTTTGTTGGCATGAAAGTTGTCAGACTAGGGTCCTCTTACAGTTTCTAACAAAAGGTACCGAAGTAGTCTAGTGCACTGGCATTTTCATCTTCCCTAGAGGGAAGAATTCTCACCCGAAGCTAGGGATGATTTTAAGGATGTAAATTTATTTTAAAATGTAGAAACCTTAGAAAATCTTACTAATCCTTCATATGCCAACTATAAAATGTTTGGCAATATTTTTTTAAAAACATTCAAATTTCTAAGGATTTTATACAGTTTTTATAATATTTTGGCGCTTTTTAAGGTAAAATAATTTTATCCTATAAAATTTGGGCAAATCATTTTTAGAATAGTGAACCTTATTTTGGGAAAAACCTTGTAAAATTAGCCCAGGAGAGAAATTTATCCCCTAAAATCATCCCTTCCCGAAGCGCAACCGAGACGAGAAAGAGAGGAAAGGGTAAGGAGAATACTTAGACAAATATCTGAGGTACCAAGATTCAGGTTAGTCTTGCACAAGATAGATTAAGCATGTAGCAGATCTAAGCATTTCCTAATTGAGAATGAAGAAAGAAGAGTTGTGATGATATTCATAAACATTATATAATGAATTAAGTGTATCAGTCATAAATATAATACATAGTGACATTGAATACATTCCGAAGACTAAATACACAAGATATGTTCAAAATTTGGGTCCCCAATTGTATTAACATATCATGTTCTTCTCACAGCTTGAGTTACATATACAAGTGATCCGAGGATGCTTCCAACACTACAATAATACAAAATTCTATTACATTGATAGTTTGGTTCTTACCTAGATCTCAAGACTCAGCTAAGCTAACAATAGGAAGATAACAACAATGACTCTAACAAAAATGACAATCCCAACCCAACCTTAATAGCATACACCCTAATAACAACAACCTTTTACAATCATATTAGTCTCATATATATAATCTGATCTTGATTTTGTTGGTTGAGAACCTGAGAGTTATCTCTTCTTCTTGATATTCTTGCAACTTCTTTCCAAAACTAATGTTGCTCTATCTTTCCAACCATTTTCTATTTCTTCCTTTAGTCTGTTGTCCAACTCTTCAACAAATTTCACAACTTATGTTCACCAAAATGAAGTTGCAATATAACTTGCGCAACTTTTATTTATCAAAATGAAGGGCCCAACAACCACCAAACCCTATCCCTATGGTGACATTAAGCCCTCAAAAGGTGACATTTTTCCCCTTTCAAGCAAGTCATTTAGCATATAGGGGGTGGAAAAGGTCCTCTAAGGTGTCCTCTATGCCTCCAAAGGCATGTCATCATCATTTGAAGTGAGGTCCCTTAGCATCCATCCTATGGGCTTCAAGCCCCATGGAAGCCCATGCTAGGTTGGTTCTTCCAAAACTGTCCACCAGTTAGGTCCTGCACAGACAAATGGATACACCCTCCAAGGATATAAATTCAAATGCATCATGATGAGTAAGTCAAACCAATAAAAGATCCATCTAAGCAAGTACATACAAAAACTTTATCAAAATAAACCAATGCTCAAAGACCCTATGCAATTTTCCAAGTTCAGGTATGGGAGGGTTGAAAAAATGACCTATTGGGTGAATCGTACCTCAAGTTTAAGGGTGTTTCTTGAGGGGACCTTCTTATAAGTCATGTGGATGAGGTTTCATGGATGTGGGTGTTAGCACTCTGTAAATTTTGTCCAGTTGGTAGAAAAACAACAAAGGTAACTATTTCAACCAACTTTAGAGCTGGGCACTAGCCTGCTTAGCTTAGAGAGGTCTCTCTCATGTCACTTGATGTTTCTTTGAAAATCAATGGCTATATTTAGTTTGTTTTGGGGTTTTTTATAATGTTGTTGGCAAGGAAGGGGAGGGACACTTAGGGCTATGGAGTAAAAATTATGAAAGTGAATGAAAACAATGACTAGACGGTAGAAATATCCATAGGATAAAGGCTACATGAGGCAATGAATCTGAGTTGTAGATTGTATTTAAGCAGAGTGTAGGGAGAAGGAGAAAACAAGTAACTGCATCAAAGAATTACTGAAATGAATTTTGAATTAGTTAGGAAGAAATACACACAGTTTAAATTGCTTCAGCTGAGAGCATCACAAGATGAATTCTAATATTTTAAACTATCCAATTTAAACAAAAGAAAATGAAAATGGAATTAAAGAACACAAGAAATACATACAATGAGAGGAGATAAAACTCATATCACCACCAATAGAATCTTTTCATAGAGACTTCAAAATCTTTTGCATATGTATTCAATTCAGCTCCAAAAAATTACAATTGAATTTTAGAACAACTAAAAGGTGCCCTTGCACTTCTTCCAACCATTAATACATTCAGAACCTCTATCATTTATACAACTTCGAGTTCCTTTAGTTAGAAATTGATTACAATAGCTGAATTGAAATGTTTCAGCTTCTAAAACTGAGTACAATGATTACAAATGAAAGTTTTCAGAAAAACGTTTCATGAACCAACTGTCGATTCCTCTGACACTTCAACTCCTTCCTTTTCCACATTCTCTTTAAAATTTCACTTATACTCTTTCAAATCTAATTCCATTTATCCATATTCTCATTAATATTTGGGAATAATATATATTTGAATAAAAATAATTCCCAATTATTTTTCTATCCTGTAGAATTAAATTTCCATAATTTAATTCATGCATTGCTTGCTTCCCGTGGTTTTGAAAACCATGTCTTGTTTTTCCCAATTTACCATTTCACTGTGAAAAACATTTATGGTGTCTTGTTTTTTTCCAATTTACTGTTTCACTGTAAAAACCATTAACTAGTTTGTTTCCCATGGTTTTGAAAACCATATCTTGGTTATCATCTTTGGTAAAATAATTTTAATCTTCTTCTTTTACTTATGTAAAACCTTTCGATAAAAATTTATCCAAGTCTTCCTTTCACGTGCATCTTCCCATTTAATTCTTTTCCATGGAAATAAACATTAATATCTTTAATTTGTAAAATTTGAATTTTACCTTTGTAAAACAATTTCACCGTGAGGAAGAATTTCATTTATTGGAAATTCCATAATTATTATTGAAATGAACTCCTGGAAAATGTGACGCACATAAACCATATGATAAATGGTTCCATTTATTATTTCAGGCTTGGGATGGAGTGGTTTACTCCACACCACTTTTACCCCTGATATTCACCACTTAAGGACATGTATTCCCAACCAAAAACCATCCACTTACATATTGGCCCACCTTCACATAATTAACCTTCGCGCTAATTCTCTATCGATGTGTATGTGTGCCCTCCATCCACCCTTTGACTTTTCCACATTATAAATTGAGATTCGTGCCCATGATTTGACATGATGCCATAAATTGAATATTGGATCAAATATTAATAAAAATATGTTAATATAAAAATATTTATAACAATAAACCCTTTTTGTATTTTCTAAGGACTTTGGGCATATGAGACTTATCACATGACTTTGTGGATAGGATAAGGGATCTTAAGCTAAATAAAATGAATATTTTAAATTTTAAATTGGAATACAATAATAAGTGTAAAAATGAATGAAGTGATGGAACCAAGGGATTTAGATAAGCATTAAGGATAGATATAGGTTCGGGATATTTGCCAATTTTTTTACTCATGGAGGACATGACTATTTCGGATGACTGGTTGAGTGAAGGATTTAGGTGATGGGAGCTTGACAGAGCTGGTGAAAAAGTTTTAAAATCTGAGTGGAAAGATAGCACAAGGACAAGATGCTTTGGAAAAATTAATGCAAATTAGCATGTGATAACAGGGGGGAGACCTTTGGGCATGGGGTTCATGACATATTAGGGGTTGTAGTGTCTAATTTATGGGTGCCTTTGTAGAGGGTGTGTTTCACCTTTGTTTTCAATGGAACCTTTTTCCAAGTACATTTATTGCCTTTTATTATTTTAATATGTTTTCCAGGTTGAAGCCAAGGTGGGGCTTCTACCTAAGCATGAAAATTCGTGCCCTCCTTGATTCTACTCTGGTCACATCATGCTTTCCCAAGTTGAAAACATGTGTGAGGCTTCTACCTAAGTATTAAAAAGAATGCCCACACATGCTCCATCTTGGTTGGCATTTTGTTATTAGTTATTCTTTCACGGTTCTGATCAGTTTCTTGTGAGAGACATTTCATTGTCCTCGGGATCCCTGGGCGAGCATATAGAAGGTTAATGATGTATTTTATATTTTTCCATCTACAAGCCTCTGGGCCTTTAGCCCCTTCTTCCCATGAAATGAGAGACAACCCCTTCTTGGGTTAGTACACTCGAAAATACCAAAAGGTAAAGAGATTAGGGGATGAAGTGTGGAAAGTGACAAGTATGCTCGGGAATGGCAAGATGAATTGTCAAGAGGACCTCCCAGTAGAAAACATATCCCTAAGTGTGACCCACTTACTAGGGCGCAATGTCAACCACCAAAGTGAAACAGGGAAAAGAGAATAATGTCCAAGGAAACATTACATAATCAAAAGAAGTAATAGATGCAACAAAATCAAATGCCTCAAGTATTGAAGTGAAACTCACGATAATACCTGGCTTGTAACTCATGGAGCAATACCCATTGTCTTCCGGAAACCATATGATGTGGTGGATACCTTCATGATGACCTTGTAGTTTTTGTGGTGAGGTGGGTCTCTATTTATGCAAGTGGAAATTGTTGGTCAAGTTGTCTCTCGGTGCTCAATGTCTGCAACCTGAGGGTCTTGAGACATCATATCCTTAGTTATCCTTAGAGGTTGGGGATAACAATGATCACATAAGAGAAACATAGAGGGTGATTTCAAAAGTAATCGTGAAAGGGGATTAGTACTGGGTAGCAAAAAGGTAAAGCACTTAGGTGTGTTGGATGACCTAGGGTGACCTAGAATAGCTCCACAATAGGTAGTTGGTTAGGAACGTTTCCACCATGATGTATTTGTGTCATGCATCATTGAGAACATCAGTTGATTTGAATTGGGTTGATGGTGTGTTGACCATTGTCATCCTTCAGATGAGGTAGCTCTTCACATAGTTACAACAGTCGGTTAACAACAATATGACTTGATAGTTGGGCAGTGGATGCATGGTGCCTTGAAGTGGAAGTAGTCAAGGTGTGGATATGGAGAGACATTGGAGACGATTTCAACCAGATGCACACAAATTTTGGGACTTAGATGAATTTTGGAAGTGAACGGATGGACTCACCCTTGTATCACAGTGAAGGTCTTGTAGATTTAAGAATTTGTGGACTGTGATCAAGGAGAGTTCATGCAAAGAGTTAATTGCTTTGACAAGCGGAGGTCCAAGACAACAGACTTAGAACATGGTTGCAACAAAGTATGTCATTGGAAAGGTATGGTGTTCCTTAAGTTCTTGCATTTCCTAAGTGTTGTAGTGAGTTCTTTCATGGGAATTCAGATGGCTTGGTGGTTCAAGTGAAATTTGTTTCCGTAGTGAAAACCGACGGAATTGAGTGTGACTCAAGTGGTGCTGATTCGAAGAAGTCTTGTAACATGTTGGGATGCCTTGATTGCAAGAATGTGAATAAGAGCTTGGGAAAACCTACTTGGACGAGTCTTGTGATGAAATTAGCTAGATTTGGATGCAACCATGGAGGTGTATTTGGGAAGCTACCTATCTCTTTGATGAGGTGCGTTGGACAGGTTGTTGCAATGAAATGAGCAACGAAGTCTGTGCGTGCCAAGCTTGAGAGGATGGGTGAGGTGCCTTGGTGTTTGGTGCCTTAGCCATATTTGTTGAGTCACGCAATGAATTGACTGTCGCAACGAAAGTGCCAGAGTTTGAATGCTTGTAGGAGGTGCAATGAAGTTTCATTCTAGGAGATGGATGGAGCTAGTAGAGAAGTCGACCAAGAATTGTTGAGAGTCAACTTGAACGGGTAGAATGTACACCAAGTAACATGGGTGGCATTCTCTTTCCTTTGTAATGCAGGCACCACCTGCTATGTCGAAGAAGATCTTCGATTCCGCCATTTACTGTACTGGAATCTTTCTTGCATATGGTCTTCATCATTCTTTGACAGGGCTATTGCCGAATTTGATAAATTAAGCACCTTTTGGCATATTCGTTCTATTTGACAGAACTATTGCCGAATTTGATAAATTAAGCACCTTTTGGCATATCCGTTCTATTTGACAGAACTATTGCCGAATTTGGCGAATTAGGCACCTTTTGTTTTATTACACCCAACGGAAATGATTTTGTG
>ML782516.1:665664-719576 GCA_009831015.1 Picea engelmannii
AGAGTCCTTAACAAACTCAACTGACCCCTACGAGTCATCAGTGACTCACTAACCATTAACAAACCCTATCTTATCTTTTTACAAGTGGGAAGGATCTAGAATCCTTATCCATTTTCCAACTCTTTAATGAAAATAAAGGAATTACATTTATGTGAGACTCTAGGTCTTCTTTGATTTTCTTGACCTTGATCAAGTCATGAATGAACTCGTTTTCCCTGAGCCTATGCTCCTGCATCACTTTGGTATGGGACATTGGATGAGACAGAGAATACCTTGGTGACTTGTAGATGTTTGTGCGACAACTCAAAGATCCGGTAGAGGTTGTTGGTTGGAGTTCATAGAAGTATTGGTGCGAACATGCCTAAGGCATGGAAGTTATTTGAGGTGAATCATTCTACTTGGATCACTTTGGATAGTTTGTTGGGATGTTTGAGGAGTGTTGGAATGGTAGCCACACTCATCACAGATGTTGATTTGTGTTGACATGACTTGAATAAAGGAGGAAATTTGATAAATTTCCTTTCTTTGGAGGATTGTGTAGACATGTAGATCACAACAAGAAGATATTACTTTGGCATAGGTGTTTCTCTCTCTTTGGGGAAACATGGTTGAGGGTGAAGCCTAACCATTCCAAGGCATAGAGAGGTAGACGCAGAAACATGGTCAGGTGATGAAGTAGTGGGGAAAAGGTAGTCTGAACATGCAGTTCTTGGTGCAAATATTGGCTAACTGTTCCATGAGGTGGACAGTGGAGTCAAGTTTCCGTAAAAGGATTTGTTTCAGGGTGACTTCATAGTGCAACAAGGTGAGAGGCGAACTTACCTTGGTGATAAAGATTTTATGAGCATAACGAAATGAATACAAATTATTAAAATATGATTAACATAGAATAACAGAGATACAATAAAAATAGTTTTCTATTCAATAAGGAAATAAGTTGAAACTGTAAAATGTAGTGGAAAACAAGCTTGCTGGAATGGTGGTGGCTTATCTCTGAGAAGAGATGTGACGACTATGCTCTTTCGCAAGAAGATGATTACAATGAGGCTCTGAAGGCATTTTTACAATAAACAGGAATGTCAAAAACCCTCGACATCCAAAAACCTAACCTTAGGAGATGAAGCACCAAAATTCATGTGGGCCTCGTTTGGGTAAGTTAGTACATCAACTTCCCGGGGTCGTAACTTTTGCATACGATATCCATTTTAGGCCCACGATAACCCATTGGAAAGGTATAATCGAGGAGATTCATTTAGGGGGCTCAATTATATCCTTTGGTTATCATAGATAAGCTTGATCCCCAAAAAACGTTATTTAGTCCCTCAAAATGGCCTCGAAAGTTTAAAACTGTTAAAAATAGTAAATTGCCAAAATTGCCAGAAAAGTGTTTTGAGTAAGTTGGAAAAGGTGGGTGGCCACCGATATCCACCTAGATCAATCCTCCCTCCTTAAAATAAAATGTTATCCATTGTGTTGATTTCCCCCATCAGATGATGAAATTTCTGCTGAATTTGGCCCTGGGTGAGCCACTTGCCTTGGTGCAGGAGTTGCCCTACTTTGACGAGTCAATAAAGATGGATCCTTTGTTGTCGAGTGCCCTTGATTTGTGTGTCCTCAATATGATCATTGGATGTCTATTGCATGCAGTCAGGGTTGACCTCTGTTGGTGTCAACTGCTCTACTATCTCCGAGGTATCCAATAATGGTGGGAAATATGGCCGAAGGAGAGCCATGTTGAAGACTGGGTGCAGGCCAAGGAAAGGGGGAATGTTGAGCTCAAAAGAATTGTCACCCAAAACCTTGGTGATGGTGTACAAACCATAATGGAGTGGGAGAAGCTTCCGATGGGGCCATGTAAGGTGTTCTTTCTGCAAGTGCAACCAAACTTTGTCTCCCACCTGGAACTTATGTGGCACCCGATGTTGATCATGGTGTTGCTTGTACTTGGAATTAGACTTCTATAGAATATCCTGAACCTATTGGCATATGTATTAGATATTCTCAATGAATCGGGTAGCTTTGTCATCTTCTGGTGGAGTAGGGGACGAGTCGGCCGAAGTGGTCACCAAGGGTAGTGCAAAATCCATGGGCCCCAATGGTTGGAATCCCAACCCCACCTGAAAGGGGTTGTGGCCAATTGAGCTATGGAAGGCTCGGTTGTAGCTATGTTGGACATAGGGAAGACTCTCATCCCATGTGTGGGGGTGTTTTGAATTGTACATGCATAGTATATGTACGATCATTCGATTGACGACCTTAGTTTGGACATCTTTCTGGGGGTGGAAGTCAGTGGATTTGGTGAGCTTGGTATCCAGCAGTGACCAAAGGATCGACCAGAATGTGCTCATGAACCGACTACCATGGTCTCAAAGAAGAGCTTGGAAGTGGCTTATGTTGTGATGTTCTTCTTGCAGGCGGCTAGAATCGCCATCTTGGAAAGCGATCAACAACCACAAAAACACAGTCATTTCCCCTCTTGGTGGACGGGAGGCCCGACATGTAGTCCATTGAAATGGATTCCCATGGCATGTCAGGAGTAGGCAGAGGGGTGTACAGGCCTTGTTTATTAGTGGTCATTTTGGAAATAGCACAAGCGGTGTAGGATCTGATATACTTGCCCACATCTTGTCGAAGTTTCGGACAGTAGAAATGTTTCTACAACACTACCACTATCTTTTTGACGCTAAAGTATCCTGCCACCCGATGTAGTGAGCTTCCCAAATCAACTTCATGCACTCGCTTGGTGGAACATAGAGATGGCCCAGATGACAAAACAACCCATCTTGAACATGGAAATTAGCGACCACTGAGTTGGCACCCAACATTTGGTAGGTGGTGGAGAAGTCAGGGCATGTATTGTATAGGTGGGGCCATCCGTAGGTCTCTTTCTCGCAAGAGTCTAGCACCGTGGTGAGTGTCGCTATTAGAGGTCGAATGAGGCAATAAACAACTCAGTTGGTAATTTTTGTTTTATACTTGATGTTGAGGTGGAACTTTTGTAAGTATGTGGACCACTTCTGATGGCGGTCATTCTACAATTTTCCTTGGGTCTGCATGAATTGTAGTGGCTTGTGATCAATGTGGATGATTATCTCCTTCCCAAGAATGTAATGTCTCCACTGGAGGTAGGCTTACACAATGGATTGCATTTCTTTGTCATAAGTAGGTTAATTATGGACAACATATGATAGTGTCTCACTATGATATGCCATGGGGTGGCCGTGTTGAGTGAGAACGATGCCCACAACATAGTCTGAAGCATCTGCCTCGATCTCAAAGGGATGTTACAGGTTTGGTAATGAAATTAATCAGGATGAGAACAAACTCTTATTAAAGTCATCAAAGGCTTGTTGTTGGGACATGCCCCACACAAATATTTCCTTACCTCCACCTCTGGTTACTTGGCTGAGGGCCTATGCAATATGAGAGAATATCAACACGAACCTGCGATAAAAATTGGCGAGGCCCGATAAGCTCCGATGTTCATTGAGTGTGGTTGGGGCTGTCCAGTCACAGATGACCTGGATCTTGGTTGGATCCACATGCACACCATGTCGATCAATGATGTAGCCTAAGTAATGGACCCTGTCCATGCCAAAGGAGAATTTTACCAAGTTTTCATATAGTTTGTGCTATCGCAGGGTGTGCAGAACCTGCTGAATATGCTGCAAGTGTTCCGCCCAAGTCTTGTTGTAGACGAGGATGTCATCTAGATACACCACTACAAAAGTATTGGTGAAAGGTCATAGGATATCATCCATCATCCTCATAAAAAAATTTGGAGTATTTTTCAAACCAAAGGGCATGACTAGCCATTCGAAAAGACCTTATTTTGACTTGAAGGCGGTCTTCCATACATCTATATGTTCTATTGGGACCTGGTGGTAGCCAAACTTCAAATCAATCTTACTGAAGTATTTGGCCCCCATGAGCTGATCAAGGAGGTTGTTGATTCAGGGAATTGGGTATCAGTTTCAGACTATAATTTTATTCAGAGTCTCATAATCAATGCAGAGTCACCAGGTCTCATCTTTATTTTGCACCAACATGATTGGGCTCCCACAAGGTGATGAGCTGGGATGTATGTGCCCCTTGTGGAGCAGTTCTTGGATCTACCTCTTAATCTCCTCATTTTCTAACAGAGAGTGGCGATAGATTGGCCCATTGAGTAGCGGTGCACCTGGGGTCAGATCGATGAGATGCTTGACCTGGCAGTGCAGAGGTACCCCGGTAGGAGAGGAGAAAATACCTGAGTATTCTTCCACGACCTTATCCACTTGCTTCTATTGTGTGGAGAGATCGGTTGCAGAGGCTCTGGATGTGGATGTGATCTTTCACTCACTCTGAGAGTGAATCACGAAGAAGACAAATTTCCTGGTCTAAGAGATGACCCTCCTGCATTGCTTGGAAGAGATCAAGGAAATAACATTAGGAGGGATTGCCTCGGGTATCCTATACAATTTCTTGTTCAAAGTAATAATAACACTACGAGGCCTAGACTCATATACATCATGATATTTCCATAAATAAGGTTGGCCCAAAAGAACATTACAAACTTCAAGAGGAGCAACATCACATAATACCTTGTCTTTGAAGGGCTTGATGTCGTACGACGATCGACACTATTGCTTGACGCGGAGATCGCTTCCTTGGCAGAGCCATCCAATGGTGTAGGGTTGTGGGTGCATTGTGGTTGGCACGACCAGCTGCTTGATGACCTCTATTGAGATGAGGTTATTCTAGCTACTGCTATCAACGATGAAGTGCAACGGGGTGCCTTTTACCCACATATGTGAATGGAAGAGGTGCTCACCTTCTTCTGGATCATCTAGTTCACCAGGCTAGAGCTTGGTGGTAGCAAGGTGGCACTGGGTTCTGCATCATTGATCCATCTTCCCCTTTCTGGTTCTGAATTGGGTATATTTCTTTGTCTTTCCAGTGTCCTTTGCTTGCATCTTGGACTGGTTGTCCTAATACTATCCATATTTGATATGTCCTTTGTTTTGTGGGTTTGGTCCGCCCCTTCCTGGATTTTGTTGTGAGGTGTTCCCAGGCTCAAATTGTCGTGTCTTTTGTTTGATCTTCTGCTCGATTTTGACGGCATATCGGCAGGTCGTGCCCAAAGACGAGATGTACATAAATTCCATTTAGGTTTGGATGTATCTATGTAGAGCACCGCGATACTTGAGAACCATATGTCAGTATGAAATTTTGATACCCAGCTTGGTGCGCAGGGTATGGAAGATATTTGTGAACTCTGGCACTACTTGGTCTCTTTCTTGCAGCAGTGTGGTCCATTTGGTATATAAGTCGTCATAACTTCCGACAGGGTAGTATTGTTCCTTAATAGCAGCCCTAAAGGATTCCCAGGTGGCCGCTACTCTAAATAGTGAGGGTTACTCTATTTCCTTTTGCTCACAAAATTTTTCCCACCAATATTTGACATGGGGAATGACTTTGAGGAGTGCAAAAGTAATTTTTTCTCTATTCGAAAAGTTATGGACAAAAAAATACCCTTCTAGTAGATTCAACCACTTGTCTACAACATATGCATATATCTGACCTTCAAATATAGGAATATCGTAGTTGATTTGTACCTTGAAGGGGGCGGCACCTCCACTCGAGGAAGATGTGTCTCCCGTTGGTAGCCACCGAAGGATTTGCGTGAAACTATCCATCATCTCATTCCTCTGTTGCGTGAGGGATTTCTCAAGCAACATTTTGAAAGAATATCCTATCCCTTCATCTTTATTTTCTCCTTCCATGAGACGTCACTTGGGCATGCGAGAGATATTTTCCTCAAGAGAAACAAGCTTGCGACCCAATTATTTGTACCCTGACCTCGTTGGGGACACGCATTAAGACGACAAGGAGAAAACCGCTATGATACCACTGATCTAGATTTTATGAGAAAAACAAAATGAATAAAAATTATTAAAATATGCTTAACACAAAATAACAGAGATAGAGTAAAACCGATTTTCTATTCAATAAGGAAATAAGCTGAAACTATAAAATGCAGTGGAAAACAAGCTTGTTGGAATGGTGGCAGCTTATCTTTGAGAAGAGATGTGACGATTGCGCTCATTCGCAATAAGATGATTACAATGAGGCTCTGAAGGAATTTTTACAATAAACAGGAATGTCAAAAACCATAGACATCCAAAAACCTAACCCTAGGAGATGAAGTGCCAAAAGTCATGTGGGCCCCATTTGGGTAAGTTAGTACATCAACTTCCCAGGGTCGTAACTTTTGCATACGATCTCCATTTTAGGTGCATGATAGCTCGTTGGAAAGGTGTCATTGAGAAGATTCATTTAGGGGGCTCAATCAGAGCCTTTAGCTATCATTGAGAATCTCTATCCAAAAAACCCTTCATTTAGGCCCTCAAAATGGCCCCGGAAGTTAAAAAATGCTAAAAATAGTAAATTGCCAGAAAATTGTTTTGAGCGAGTTGGAAAAGGTGGGTGGCCACCAATATCCACCTAGATCACTTGGTCTAAAATTGTTGTGCATATGGACCGAATTGCAGAAGAAGGTCAGTGTAACTTCCCCGGCCAGCAATCCACTTTCTTGGCAAAGCTACCACGCAAAACATTCTCATACTTATATATATAACATGCATATTAAATATAATTAACAGATTTAATAAAACAATACAGAGTAAGCACATGATTACTTCTAATATACATCATCAAGGACATTAACAATAACTCATATGCACAACATAATACATGATAACATATCAGCATCACAGGCATGCAAAACATAATATTAAGCACAAATTGATACTTATCTTTGAAACTGTGGTAATTCCACCAACCACGTGCAGACCTTCCACGAACCAACCAACCTTATACCTCACCTCTCATCATGCTCAATAGTGGGTCACCCCTGAGATGGGACTAAGCTCCACCCAAGGTAAGGGAATTCTAGACTAGACTAAGGTTACAGGAAAAACTACACAGAGAAATCAGAAGGATTCTCCAGAGGAGCCTTCTTACGCCCACTACTCATGGACTCTCAATCCCCACATGACTATTCCGCTCAGGAGTATACACCTTCACAAGCTCATTCCATCGGTGCTTCAACTCCCTCTTTGGGCCTCGACAAGAGGACAGATCAAGAAGTCTCAGAGCTCTGTAGCTGGTGCTAGACTCTCTCTGAGAGAAAATCACTTCCCAACAGCCTCTCTCACCTAAAGAGAGTTGCTCGCAGGCCTGACAACTTTCCTCTTCAACTAGTTTTCAATTCAATTCCTGCAAGGTGAGGATAACAACCACAACCATTGGTCAATTCCACTCAGGACACACATAAGGTAGCAAACCAAAGGTGGTTCGGGTACAGACTCTACTCTGCAAGATCAGTTAGGCTTGACTCACATGACACACAGGTGACACGGCTCAATCAACACAGAGGACGAACACAGACTTCTACCGTTCGAACTAAGGTGAATCGTCTTTCCAGAAAACATCACATGCTTCCCACCCCGAGATGCGTGAGTCATACCGAACACAAATGTAGAGCTCCCCTCGGTTCAGACAACTCACGATGGAATAGAGGATGAACCCCCTCCACAGTTCAATATTTGGGTTAAATTTCATGTGCCAAGGCCAACACATGTCGCCCATGAGGCTGCATGTGCTCCATAGCATGCATTCTCTTTTGCACACGTTCCCCTTCCAGGAACTTAGGATAAAAACATACATTTCTCATAACTGTGGGAATAATAATAAATCATTATTCCCAAGGACTTAAGCCCCTAAGCTTAGCCCCTAGGCTCAAAACTTAGCCTCTCTTTCCAACCTTTCAGCCCCTTTTCCCTTACCCACCTTGTGGAATCGTAGTCCCCCATCACTCTTTCTTCGTGGTTGGTCTGCACACAGTGATGTTTATTCTTTATTAATGTTCTACATATTACATTTACAAAAACAGGCTCATGGCCTTAACACTTAGGCTCTCTGGCCTAATAAACACATAAGCCTACCATATTATCAATACTCGGCTCAACAGCCTAAAAAACATGATTTACAATTCATAAACATGATTACAACAGGGCTCGTCCTTGGGGATATTAGAATCCCCTCCCCTTATTTTTTTACTGTCCTCAGTGAAACTTTTACACAGCCTCAGTAAGATTTCCAAAATCTTCAAAAAGATGCGGATATTCTGCCCGCATAACATATTCATGCTCCCATGTCACGTCCTCGAGATCGTACGAGGTCCACTAGACCTTTACAAGCCCTATGGCTCGATTCGAGAGCTGTTTTCTTTTCCGGTCCAATATGCACATAGGATGCACTGGCAGGACACCTTCTTGCTCCACCTAAATCACATTCCAATCAATTACATGATTATCATCAAGTATATATTTCTTAAGCAATGAAACATGAAACACATTGTGTACAATACTCATGGATGCAGTTATGCGAGCATACATGCAACTGGCCCAATCCTTTCTAGGATTTCAAATGGCCCACAAAATCTGGCTACCAACTTGGTGTAGTTTCCCAACTTCAGGGAACTTCTATTGGCTTTCACTTTCAGGAAAACATGATCACCCACTTTAAACTCTTTGTGGGTTATGTTCTTATCAACGTAAAAACAATTCCTGTCTTGGGCAACCTTTAAATTCTGCTTGATTTTTAGCATTTTTTCTTCCATTTCCTTAAGCAACTATGGCCCAACTACTTCCCTGTCAGCTAGATTATCCCAACTTACTGGAGTATTGTACTTTCTTCCATAAAGTGCTTCAAATGGGCTCATCTTCAATGATTCTTGATACCCATTGTTGTAGGTGAATTCTACCAAGTACAGGTAGTCTTCCCATTTTGATGGTTTGTCCATCACATACATCCTTAGCGTGTCTTCTATTACTCTGTTCACCCTCTCTGTCTGTCCATCAGACTCAGTATGATAAGCTATACTGAAATTCAAATTCATTCCGAACCCTTTGAATAACCCTTTTCATAAATTCGAGGTGAATTTCGGGTCTCTACCGGACACAATTATCTTGGGAATCCCGTGCAATCGTGCCACTTTCTTCATAAATATTTCAGCAACATCCGTTGCCTTGTGAGTAGTCTTTAACAGAATGAAATGCGTAGATTTCGTAAGCTTTTACACCACCACCATAATTGAATCGTGATTCTTGTCAGTCTTGGGCAATCCTGTGATGAAGTCTATTGTCACCACTTCCACTCAGGAATGGGTAAAGGTTGCAGTAACCCTGCTGGGTGTTTGTGCTCTGCTTTAACCTTCTGGCACTCCATACATCTGGCGATATTCAGGGTGCCCTACATAAGGCACATTATGCATTTCATGCAACATCATACGTTTCAAGTCCTGGACATTAGGTACATAAATTATGTTCTTGTACATAAGTGTTACATCTGTTTCCAATTTATAATTTTCCACTTTCTATGGCATCTCACCTTGTTGTAGCTTTTCTACCCACTCCATGTACTGCAAATTTGCATTTACTGCATCTAAAATTCTATCTTTTATATCAGTTCTGTACATGATAATGGTTGTAGCATGTAATTCGTGTACTCTCCTATTGAGTGCATCAACCACTTTATTTTCCTCCCCTTTGATATGCTTGATATCAAAATCATACTTACAGAGAAATTCTAGCCACCTACTCTGTCTAGCATTCAAGGATGGTTGATCAAACAAGTACTTCAGACTGTTATGGTTTATTCTTAGTTCAAACCTCCTTCCCATGAGGTAATGCCTCCACTTCTTTACAGCATGTACTATGGTTGCCAACTCCAAATCATGAGTTGAATAGTTCCTTTCGTGCTCTTTCAACTTTCTAGATTCATAACAAATTACGAATCCATTCTGATTGAGGAATCCTCCCAGTCCTTCTTTGCATGCATTAGTGCATACCACGAAATCTTCATTTGGATCTGCAATCCTCAAGATTGGAGCACTGGTTAACAATTGTTTCAATTGCTTAAAGCTTTTCTCACATTCCTCTGTCCACTAAAACTTCCTCTCCTTCCTTTGCAAGGAAGTGATAGGGTGAGCTATCATTGAGAACCCTGTGATAAACCTTCTGTAATAACCAGATAAACCCATGAAGGATCTAACTTATGTCACATTCTTTCGCACTAACCATCCTCTAATGGCCTCAATCTTCTCAGGGTATACAACTATCCCATCCTTCGAAATAATGTGCCCCAGGTAATGGATCTGCTCCTGATAAAACAAGCACTTGCTCAACTTGGCATACAGTTGGTGCTCTCTTAGCACCTGCAACACCATCCTCAGTTGTTGTTCATGCTCTTCCTCTGACTTGGAATACACCAGAATGTCATCCAAAAAGACTATGACAAACTTGTCCAAATAGTCCTTGAATACACCATTCATCAGACACATAAAAACATCGAGTGCATTTGACAACCCAAATGGCACCATTGTTAACTCGTAATGACCATACCTTGTTCTAAAGGCGGTCTTGTTGATGTCTTCATCCTTTATCCTTACCCGGTGATATCCCAACCTGATATCTATCTTCGAAAATATCTTCACATTCTTCAATTGATTGAAGAGGTCATCAATTCTCAGCAGAGGATATTTATTCTTTATAGTCACTTTGTTCAATTGTCTAAAATCGATACACATTCTCAACGTTCCAACTTTCTTCTTCACGAACAGAACCGGGGCTCCCCAAGGTGACACACTTGGGTGTATATACCCCTTCTTTATAATCTCTTCAAGTTGCAATTGTAACTCTTTCAGCTCTGGCGTACTCATTCTGTAAGGAGATTTCGACACGGGAGCTACTCTAGGCATCAAATTTACAGAGAAGTCAATATCTCTCTTCGAAGGTAGTTTAGGTACCTCCTGAAATACATCTTCAAACTCTTTTAGTATCGCATGGTCTTTGATATCTAACACCTTATCCTTAGGTGTTTCCTCCACATGGGATGCAAATAATTGACAACCTTTTCTATAGCACTTCTTTAGCTGCATTGTTGAGATTTCTTTGATAGCAACAACTCTGGCAATTCCTTGGATTGTTTTCCGATTCCATTCCTCATCCAGGCAAGTGAATGCTTTATTATGACAGTCCAAGATGGCATGGTGTTGGTCCAACCAGTCCATCCCAATTAGACAGACATAAGACCCTAAAGGCAGAATATTCAATTCATCCTTTGTGCTCAGTCCATTCATGTCTATTGGACAAGACTTAACCAACTCAATGACTTTCCTATTGGTTCCTATAGCCAGCTGCACTAACCAAGATTTTTCATGTTTGCTTCTCGACAATTGTAAACTTTCCACCACTCTAGGATCTACATAAATATGGATATCCTCTGAATAAATTAAAATAGTAAAGGCATGGTTGTTGATCATACCTTCTACTTCAATCATGTGCGATTGAAATTCATCTTGCTTGTTGTCCAGGGCCGCATAGATCCTTGGTATTCTACTTCCTATGTCCTCCAATGTTTCAGCTTGCTTAACATTATGGAAAACTCTCACTTTGCCATTTTTGTGGGGACAATCTTTGTACTTATGGTTTCCCTGATAGCCCCAACACTAAATTTGTGTCTGTCTTGGCCTTTGTTACCCTACTTCAGCCATTCTCGGTTCTCTAAACGTTGGCTATCCTTGAGGATTGTTTTTGAAAAAGGGAGGTTTGTTTCCCTTTTGCCTCTGCTCTTTCTTAAACTTCTTCTGGTCATCCCAAGCCTTCCGAAAGGTAGGATTTTCTCTTTGTTGTTCGTATAAGCATTTCACTCTTCTTATCGTTTCTTCCATGGTCTTGGGGTCATCATACTGGATCTTGTCCCCAATGGAAGATAGCAGTCTACTCAAATACCTTTGAATCTTGGCAGTCTCCTCTTTGATGAACGAAACATACTTTAGCAATTCCAAGAACCTACGTTTATACTCATCAATGGTCATGTTGCCTAGCTTGAGTTCAAAGAACTCTTTCATCTTCCTGTGATAATATCTCTTAGTCAAGTATTTATTCTCAAAATACCTCTTGAATTTCTTCCAAGTGATATCTTTCTCTCTAATGTGCTGCACCTACACAAGCTAATCCCACCACATGGATGATTTTCCTTTCAATTGATACATCGCAATTCTTCCTTCTGCATGAGAGGAATAATTATGTAGTTGGAAATATTTTCTCATGCCAAGAAACTATGTCTCGACATATTCCTCCTTATGATGTTCTCCATCAAATGTAGGAGGCTTAGTCTTGTTCATCTCTCCCTTCAATTCATCCACTCCAGATCTCCTGTGCTTTCTGGTAGGAGATGGGCTTGAACTACTGTGTGTCCTTCTCTTGGAGCAACCTTGGGAGTGATGATGGTGTCTACTTACACTCCTTGACCTTCTTCCCTAAGAAGTTTGGTGACTCCCTGTTCTGCTCGATTCACTCTCCTTATCCAACTTCTTTTCTATTCTCTCCAAACTCTTTAACATCTTTATGTTAAATTCACCTTGTTTTTCCTTAACTTTTCTGAGCTTTCTGCTATCTTCTCGGCAAGTTTGGGCATCCTTTTGCAATCCTTCAATGATCTTCTTCATGTTTCCTTCCTTATCTATCTCTTCACCATGGCCATTGGAGTTCGATCCTTCAACTCCAAAATGAACAACCATTCATTTTGCTTCGTTCTCTGAACTGGAAGCATTGTGTGCCTTCTCCATTTCTTTGCCCTCAGTGACAACTCTAAACGGTTTTGGCACTCGTTAACCTTCTGCAAACACAACGTGCAGACAACTAGAATTTGTCAGGTCATTATTCCTTAACAATTCCCACAACATTCATAAACATCTTGATTCAAGAAATGTTTAGTTTCCATGAATTTTCCGAGCTCTACTCGGCTTTGTAGTGCACGCAGACCTTAGTCCTTTTCTCTCAG
This sequence comes from Picea engelmannii, assembly GCA_009831015.1. Taxonomy (NCBI): domain Eukaryota; kingdom Viridiplantae; phylum Streptophyta; class Pinopsida; order Pinales; family Pinaceae; genus Picea; species Picea engelmannii. The sequence goes on from ML782516.1 coordinate 678,556, forward strand.
ATTCCAAACCCACGTGACCAAGGGCGTGACCAAGCGCTAGGTCTCAAGGTTCTCTTATCGGAACTTCAGGGTTTCGGGTTTTGGGTTTTTTGAATTTCGGTCCTAGAGGCTCTCATCCTCGCTTCCCTTTCCAACTCCCGACTTCTGAACTTTTGACCTTTCTAGCCACCGGGCCCACAGCATAGCTATCACCAACCAGGGTGGTGAAACATGTTTCTCTTAAGAAGATCCACGTTACTCTAGGCGATGCCATTCGGCCCCATTGCTTCTACTTTTTCCTTCGGGACCCACTAGCGCGTGGCACATATCCCATGTGTCCTCATCCATCCCAGTGAGGTCATCCTAACTCACTACTTTGGCTCATCGAGATTTCACGATTTCTAGCTTCGGGAGTTTGTGCATCATCACTTCTCACTTCTCCTGGTTCCCGAAATGCCAAAATTCTTCATGGACAATTAATGATCTAGATCTCCCCTTGATCAATGGTTGTTATCTAATTTTGAATTCGCGTTTTGCGAACTCTCACGAACTTGCCCTTTGACCTTTTCAAGTCACGAGTCATCGAAATGATGATCATTGTCCACGCATCCCTCCTGATGGACGGTCTTGATCAAGTCAGGACTTCGTGTATTGTGATATCCACACTCTTGTGCAAATCCAAAGGGTTTTAAACCTTGTGCATGTTCCCTGGATCCAACAGCTGTTGGTCCACATGCTCAGATCTGATGGCCCAGATCTGATATCTTCTATGCGCTCTACTAAGTGTCTGGACGTGGATTGGATGGTCCAGATCTTCTCCGCACAGATGATCTATGAATGCAGTTTTATTTTACCGCTATTCCTCCCGAGCTTCGTGACACGACCAAGTAACTCCTTGGCACTAAGAGACAATCTAAGATTCAAAATTAGTCCTCCAGACACAATTTCCTCTCGAAACCTTGGGTCCAAAGACCACTTATCCAGCCCATCTAGGTTTAGCATTGAAACTATGGCTCTGATACCATATTGTAACGTCCCCGATCACCAATCCACTTGCCTGACAATGCTACCACGTGGAACATTCTCATACTTATATATATAACATGCATATTAAATCTAATTAACAGATTTAATCAAACAATACAGAGTAAGCAAATGATTACTGCTAATATACATCATCAAGGACATTAACAATAACTCATATGCGCAACAGAATACATGATAACATATAAGCATCACATGCATGCAAAACATAATATTAAGCACAAACTGATACTTATCTTTGAAACGGTGGTAATTCCACCAACCACGTGCATACCTTCCACGAACCTCCCAGCCTTAGACCTCACTGCTCATTACGCTCAACAGTGGGTCACCCCCGAGATGGAACTAAGCTCCACCCAAGGTAAGGGAATGCTAGACTAGGCTGAGGTTACAGGAAAAACTACACAGAGAAATTAGAAGGATTCTCCCCAAGAGCCTTCTTATGCCCACTACTTGTGAACTCTCATTCCCCACATGCTTGTTCCGCCCGGGAGTATACACCTTCACAAGCTCATTCCATCAGTGCTTCACCTCCCTCTCTGGGCCTTCGCAACATGCCGGATCAGGAAGTCTCAGAGCTCCATAGCTAGTGTTGGACTCTCTCTGAGAGAAAATCACTTCCCAGGAGCCTCTCTCACCTGAAGAGAGTTGCTCACAGTCTTGACAACCTACCTCTTCAACCAGTTTTCAACTCAATTCTTGCAAGGTGAGGATAACAAACACAACCACTAGTCAATTCCACTTAGGAAACATAGAAGGCAACAACCCAAGGGTGGTTCAGGTACAAACTCTACTCTTCAAGTGCAGTTAGGCTCGACTCACAGGACACACATGTGACACGGCTCAATCAACGAAGAGGACGAACACAGACTTCCGTCATTCCGACCGAGGTGAATCAACTTTCTAGAAAAACATCACAGGCTTCCCACCCCGAGCTACGTGAGGCATACCGAACACAGACGCAAAGCTCCCCTTGGTTCAGAAAACTCACGGTGGAATGGAGGACGAACCCCCTCCACGGTTCAATCTTTGGGTTAAATTGCATGTGCCAAGGCCCACACATGTCGCACATGAGGCTACATGCGCTCCATAGCATGCGTTCCCTTTTGCACACGTTCTTCTTCGAGGAACTTAGGTTAAAAACATACATTTCTCATAACTGTGAGAATAATAATAAATCATTATTCCCAAGGACTTAAGCCCCTAAGCTTATCCCCTAGGCTCAACACTTAGCCTCTTTTTCCAACCTTTCAGCCCCTTTTCCCTTACCCACCTTGTGGAAGCTTAGTCCCCCATCACTCTTTCTTCGTGGTTGGCCTGCACGCAATGATGTTTATTCTTTATTAATGTTCTGCATATTACATTTACAAAAACAGGCTCTTGGCCTTAACACTTAGGCTCTCCGACCTAATAAACACATAAGCCTACCAATTTATCAATACTCGGCTCACCAGCCTACAAAACATGATTTACAATTCATAAACATGATTACAACAAGGCTCGCCCATGAGGATATTACAGTCAGAGTACAAATGCATCAATAGATTCAAAGTATAGCACTTAGACATTGTGGAGGATCTCCTTAATAAAGATTGGACGATGGGAACAATGGTGAGGCAAGGATGGACACTTTCCTTAGTCTTTGGAGTTGGACAAAGTGACGAAGATGCGACATAAAAGACTAATTTTGGGAATGAGGAAGTTCATTTTCATGAGATGGGTGCGACAGTTGGACTACCTACCCAATCAGTCCAAGGCATGTGGGAATTCATTGTGCAGAGACATGGCAGAGTTGGTTGAAGTATGAGCGCAACATTAAGTTCATATAATTTCAATACTTAGACAAATTTTTTGAAGTGAAGTGGATAGTAGCCAGTTGTAGTAGGAAACAATAGCAACAGTAGAACCAAACAAAAACAAGGAAACAACATCACAACGAGAGAGTGCAACAAAGTTGGGTGACTTTCATCCTTGGAGTTGGGTGAAGTGATCGCGTTGAATTAGGTAGCAGATCCTGAGGAATTGAGTGTAGTACAATTTGGTTTGTGAAAACTTGGGGTTTCCACTTCGCAGGGAAACTTGGGGTTTCCACTTTCACAGAATTTGAGGTTTTTGGTTGGCACGAAACTTGGGGTTTCCAACAGACTTGGTTGCAACGAAGGAATGAGTTCGAGTGGAGACTTGGAGATCATAGATTTTGGGGATGTTGTCGGGGACGATAACGTATTGAGGTGGATGAAGTCTGCAGAAACAAAGAGATAACAACTTTGTGGTTGAGGGCACATCTGAGGTGGACTGCAGGAGGTTGTAAAGACAATTGCAGCATAGAGTCTTGGTGGGACGAATTTGTTTATGAGTGTCTTGTTGAGGTGAGGTGAGTTGTGTGACTTTGCCGAATTTGTAAACTGAGTCAGTAGTCCTCATGTTGTAACTGTTTTGCAATAATAAAGACTTAGCCAGGTGTTAGGATTTGTGCCGCTCTCACTATATCTATGTTTCTCTTTTCTATTTCGATATCCTTCTCTTGGCTTCTCATGTTCATGGATGTATGCTTGTATATGACTAAGTGTTAAACATGTTAACAAATGTCTAAGTATAGAAGAGTTGCATTAGAGTATGAGTGTGACTCACCGTAGCCTAGAACGAAGTATGGGTGTGCTCTAGGTGAAGAGGCCTATGGGTGTGCTCTAGGTGAAGAGACGTAGTCTCGACAAAGTATTTGTGTGATTGCCAAGCAACCAAGTGAGAAATGTTAGGTGAAGAGGCCTAGTCTAGACGAAGTATTCTTGGTATTGCCAAGCAACTAAGTGAGAAATGTCACGGTATGACACGCCCTCAAAAAGTGCCCAATCCCAAAGCACACTATGGAGACGTGACAATGTACAACTAGACTCCATGTTGTAAACATTATTTATCATTCTAATCCGATTGAATAACCTTGATCAATCTTAAGATTTAATGGTGAGCATAAATGTCATTTAATGGTCACACGAAAAAACTGTTCTTATGTTCTTATTAGTTTCTAGTTATAGGTGCGCGAAGGATGGCACGTCGACGAAGGATGAGCATCGGTTAGTTGAGGAATGATATTTTCATGATGTGAAAGCAGGAATCGTGTGGTGAGTATTGGTGATAGACACTGTTATAAATGGCGCCGGGTCAAGGAAGCATTTCTACATGAGCCATGCATCAATTCTTGCATATTAAAAAGAAGCAGTGTATTCGTTCTTTATATTGATCAGTACAGAGTCATGGCCAGTTGTGGTTCCGAGAAAGTAAGAGGGTTGGATGGAGATGAAGCCTGCGAAGAGAAGAAACGGGTGGTTTGCGTAACAGGGGCATCGGGGTACATCGGTTCTTGGCTGGTCATGAGATTATTGGAACATGGCTATTACGTTCATGGAACTGTTAGAGATACAGGTAATTATCATCGAATTCTTTTCTTTTCTTCAATACAATTGAATATAATATATACAGTTTGAGTGGGTTTAATGGTTAAAAATATGTGTTTCTTCTTAAGAGTTTACAAGTTCAAATCCAGAGGGGTAGGATATGTATATCTTAGTAGACTTTATCAGTCAAATGGTTGGGTTGAGGGAATCCCTTGTCCCACAAACAGGATAGTCTCATACACCTATTTGGTTTCTAGCTTGGTTGTGACCTTAAAAATAAATTATTATTATTATTATTATATGGTGATAGAGTTGATTAAGTTTAACTAGTAAAAAAGATATATTGGTTTCTTTGGATTGCAGAAAACCAAGGGAAGGTTGAGCATTTGTTGAAGCTTCCAGGGGCAAGTGAGAAGCTAAAGCTGTTCAAGGCAGATCTCAACGACGAGACTGCCTTTGATAACGCTGTGAGCGGTTGTGAAGGAGTTTTCCACGTTGCCAGTCCTGTTAATCTGGACCCAAACGCTCTTCAGGTAATAGTAGTCATAAGAGAAACTAACTACACAGAGCTGTTTATTGTTTAAGCAGAGGAACAATATATATAGTTAGAAAATGAGCTGGTATTGTATGATATGCAGGGGGAGGTTGTTGGTCCTGCAGTCAGGGGAACAGTAAATCTGCTTCGAGCTTGCGAACGATCGGGCACTGTGAAACGAGTAATACATACATCGTCCGTTTCAGCAGTGAGATTCACTGGAAAACCTGTCCCCCATGATACTGTACTTGATGAATCCCATTGGACTTCAGTCGAGTATTGCAGAAAGACAAAGATGATCGGCTGGGTGAGCTGTTTTCAAGTTTCTCCTCAGCTTAGATTCATTTTAATTTTCATTTGGATTTGTTGAAGTACCCAATGGATAACAAAGATATAGAAACATAGAAATAGAGAAACATATTGATTTATTTTGTTGTAAGAATCATGTCATATTGGAAATATATGTAAACTGAATCTACCATTTGCAAATTGATGAGAGGAAATGTTATAATCACCAGATGTACTTCATCGCCAACACATATGCAGAAGAGGGAGCGCATAAGTTCGGATCGGAGCACAAAATGGACGTTATCAGCATCCTCCCAGCAGTTACTGTGGGGGATTTTCTCACTCCTCAGATCCCAGGCAGCGTGGCTACTCTTATGGCGTTGCCCAAAGGAGATRCAGACTTTTGCTCATACACACCACGTCTCCCTTACGTACATATAGAGGACGTTGTGAGGGCTTTCATCTTCTTGTATGAGCATCCAGACGCCCAAGGGAGGTACATCTGCTCTCTCCAGGACGTGGGTTTGGAAGAACTTGCTCTACTTTTTCAAAACCGACATCAACTCGATGTACCTGCAAAGTAATTATTTTCTTAATCCCATTACCATTCCTGTATTTTCCTGTACTTTTCCACATCTATGTTTCTGGGTGAGTGTGTGCTGGTTGCAATGGGGCACTGGGTTTGGGGTACTGGTACTATAAGGCTAAGTAGACATTTTACTTTTTAGATTTACTCCAGTGAGGTTCACTTGTCTAGGTTATTGTTTCTGGGTGCATTCCATGTATAGGTTATTAGGTTATTGTTTCTGGGTGCATTCCACCTGTTTAGGTTATTGTTTTTGGGTGTGTGTACTGGTTGTTGTGTTGTACATGGGTTAAAGCTTGTTGCTGTGTGGTATATGGGTTAAAGCTTTGTTTTAACTTTCAAAGTTAAGAATTCAATACTTGGGGAGGTGAGCCTGTTTAGGTCATTGTTTTTGAGGGAGAACAATATTCAGCATGCTACGCTGCTGCAGGTAGATTATAAATCATCAGAAGCAATTCAGATCCTACCACCTACAGTAGCATTCAATACTGCTTAGCAAGCTCGATATTGACAACCATTTCTAAGTGCTTGTGTACTGGAAGCTTGGTATTATAAGACTAAGACACTTCACTTTTTAAAATGAAAATTAATACATAAACATTACAACTTTGCTTTAACTTTCAAAGTTACAAGTTAAAGAGAATAACAACTAGTTTTAACTTTCAAAGCTACAAGTTAAAGAGAATAACAACTACTGTGTGCACTCGAATGCAGGTTTGATAATCTTCGCAGTGATTACGTATATCCCTGTGTGGACTCGGGAAAGTTGAGAAGGCTTGGATTTGAATATAAGTATTCTTTAGAGGATATTGTTGATGATGCAGTCAAATCCTATAGACAGAGAGGCCTCTTTTAAATGGCACATTCGTCCATTATTATGTTATATGCTTGCAACTGTGACATTATGCTTCCATAGTTTCACTATGAAGATATTACTAATATGTCGTCATTTATATTTTTAGAGAATAAATCTAGGCTGGCGATGTTTAACGCTAAGCTTAGGCTGGCGATGTTTAAGCTTTCTCGTATAATACGAGGAATGGAGAATTGAGGGGATTTATAGACAATTTACTTTTTTGTCCTTATAACCGTACCTGCTTCTTTTCATTCATAATTTTATTTTATATATATATATATATATATATATATATTATTATTTTTTTTTTTAAATTAAAAATAAAATAAATTTAATTGATTTATATTTAATTTATTATTTTGATATTGTATTTTTTTTATTAAAATTAAATAAATATAAAATTATTTTTTAAATAATATAATATTTAACTATAGGAAAAACATCTCCTTGCTATGCAATAAAAGTTATGCACTACTTACTTTTAAAAAGTTAGAAAATCATATATGAACATGAACTAGATACACACTATGAAAAATATATTTTCATGTGTAATAAGGGAGTAGATTATTCACATTTATATAAATTTTACATATATATTATATGATGATATGTTTTATTATTTTATCATTTATTTATTTAATTAATAATAAATAATTTATTTTTTAAATCATATATATATTTTATTCTTTTGGATTTGAATTTGTAATTTTTTTTAGGAGGAAGTATACATTTTTAACCATTAAACCCAAATTATTAATCATATATAATTAACACTAACATAGTATATAATCATTATGATTTATATAATGTTATATAATTAATTATTAATTATAAAAATTAAATTTAATATAATATAATATATGATCATTTATATAATTGTGTAGAGATGTATGTTTTTTAATATGATAAAGATATATAAGTTTTTTAGTGTTTAATTTAGAGTTGATAAGGGATATTTAAAAAATTATATATATATATATATATATAATAGTAATAATAATAATTAAAAGTTAAAAAATTATTATTTCATGGTTACAATGTTTTTAGAAATGTGTAAATGATATTTTAAAAAGATAATAATAATAATATTAAACATTTTAATGTTTATTATAAATAAAATATTTAAATGTATAACTTATAGTTGTATGGGTTCCATCTATTTTTAACATTTTTTTTCATGTTCTTGGAGCTTGGGAACTGAAATGTTCTTAATTTGGGAACAATTTTAGGAACTTGGGAGCTTTTTGGGAGCTTCAACATCAAGGAAATATGAGTTTGGGAACTATTTTAAATAGAGAGCTTTAAATTAAAATGATATTAAATTAAAATGTAAATATTTTTATTGTGTTATTACAAATACATAATTTATTACAAATATTTCATTATATTTATTTAAAATATCACTATAAAACAAAGACTAAACTACACTAAATATTATTTTAAAAATTATTAAAGTAAAAAAACTTAATAATACTCACTTTATAGTTGTTGATATGAAAAACTTTTAATGCATGTATGTTTTCCTTCAAGCTCACATTAAAGGTGAAAGTCTAATAAATCAATACCCTATCCATGGAAAGCATCTGCTCCACTTTGTTGTTGCTATCAACCAACCATATCATTGATTTTTATTGCTTCAAATTTACAAAGATGTTTGAAGTTTATATATGTAAAGTTTAATTTTAAAAAGATGTTAAAATTTGTATATATGTATTTTCAATTATGTTTCTCATTTTCTAATCAAATCTTCTTTATGGATATTAAAGTTTAAATACTGTGTTAAATATATTCATATAATTATTAGTACAAATTAAATTAGTAATTTTTTCCTAGATTAATGTTTCCTAGATTGACATTCAATTTTATTGAAATAATATTTCAAATGTATCATTATCCTAATATTCCAACTTTCCAAAATTTATGAATAACAATTAAAAGTAAAAAAAAAATTATGGTTAAAATATTTCAATTATATACTACTCATTATGAGGGAAATGTGTGTAATTCCTTTTTTTTTTTGTTCAACATAGGGTTAACACTTAATATATATATATATATATATATAACCACTTGAGGTGAAGAGTTGGTGTAAATCTATTAACTCTATATTTATCATACACTGAGAGAAAGCAAATCCTTAAGAATTTGAGACAAAATTGACTCATAATAAATTAATAAATTTAGAGCTAAAATAAAATTGCATTAACCTTAAATCATTGCTCACTTTAACTATGCACATGGGTTTTAAAGTGAATTCCCCACTAAAACCAACAAATGCTAGTTACCATATGACTTAAAACAAATAATTTTAACTTAAAACAACGAATTTTAACTTAGATGAACCTCAACCTATGCAAAGTCGATCAACTCAATATGCAATATGACATATTGACATACAAGTCAGAAACGGTTGACCAAACAAATGGAAGTTTTCATTGCCTATTGTTAAAATCATCTCATTCAGTGTCCATACTCTTCATCTACAAACCAATAACAAATTAGACCGAACTTTAAATCTCGAAAACCAATTTGTCCCGTCGTTCTAGGACAAGCCCTTGCACAAAATTTCCAAGACCTTTTCTTGTACAACACATCTTTTATAAATTTAGAGTCAATATTCTTATTAATTAATAACTTTTTTATTTAATTCTCCAACATTATTAGCTTTAAGGGTTAGTTCAAGATCTCTTATTTAGTGACCAGTTTGAGAGATCACGGGTTCAAATCTCTTGATCCTCGTAAAGTTAGGTTTTATAATCAAGGGTACGAAAATTCAAATTAGGATATTTTAATTAGGTTTCATCTTTCTTGTCTAGTTCGCTTTTCTCCTTAAGTTGTAGGGGAAAATAACTCATGGTTGAATTGTTAAACAAGCTAGCAAGAGTTGTTATCAATCAACTATAGTTGACGAACCAACAACAAGCTAGAATAGTAGTTCCAACTAGAGTTGTTCCTGTAGTTGATGGAATTTATTGGACTACGACGGAACCAAACTTTTTGCAGCTTCGAGTCGCCCAACTTGTGCATCCCTCATACATCAAGAAGAAGATCAACGATGCCTTATTCTTGGCGGTTACTTGGGGTTCCAGCTCCAAGAGGCTAATATCTAAAGCAACTTAAATACTTCGTGGGCCTGAACCTTTACCAGGAGGTCGCATTATAGTTCACATCGAATATCTATCCTGGGCGTTATCTCTTTCCCGACATCCACCATTAGCCTAGTTATTTGAAGTGGAAGGATGGCCCAAGGGAAAGCTTCTCTCCGCGAGAAGTGGTGGGATATCCCCTGCCATTCCTTCCACTTGCCCACCCACACCCTATGTGTGTCGAGTGTAAGGCCCTACCCAAATGTGGTGGGATATTCAAGTGTGGGCCCTTTAGCTAGGCAAGGTTTTGTCTCCTTCCAATATTTCTAAATACACCAAGATCCTTATTGAGTATAAGGATATGAGAACACCTTTGATCTTAATAGCTGTTCAAAGACTTTCCTTCCTTCGAACTAGCTAGTTCTCGTTGTATTGACTTAAGAAAAGGTAGGTTTTGTCTCTGATGCGTAGCTAAGCAAAGAGTTTTTCTCCTTTTTTTTCACTCCTGCTGTAGGTTCTATTGTGTCACTGATCTTACGTTGGGGTTATCCGTTGTTACCCTTTGAATCTAGACTTAGCTTATGAAAGGTTTCTCAAGTTTTTCATGTTTGAAAGTCTTTCCTTTATACATAACAAATTGTCATTTTCGTGTAAAAGTATGTCCTTTGTTGTAGTATCTAATTCCATTTGTAGCGTTTATAACATGACTGAAAACAATTTTTAGGCTTCTTTGAAGTTCTAAATATAATTAATTTTCTAAAATTTTTTCCATATTGGATTTTAGGCCCTCGGTTGTTTTTTTCATATAGAATCAAATTCCAATTTGAACTTGGTAACTATGGTTTGAAGTACATGAATATGAATATACTAGTCAAATGAATGAAAACTTCACTTAAAAAAACATTTAGTAGAAGTTGTAAGTGAACTTATAAATAAAAAAATTAAAAAAACAATCCACTAACTACTTAGACTTTTAAAGATACATGGATGAATGGAGCAAATTCAATAGTTGACTTTTCTTCATACCCTTGGATGAATCTGCAATCGAGATAAGCTCAAGTTTAAGAAACTGATATAAATATAGAGTATTTTTGTCTCAATGATATGGCATCACCAAATTATTATTATTATTATGTTTTTAGAATAGACATATAAAATGTAATACACTGATATAAATATAGAATATTGTTGTGTCAATGATATGGCATCACCAAATTATTATTATGTTATTATTATGTTTTTAGAATAGATATATAAAACATTGAGATTCAAAAGCATTATGTATTTTTTAACATTGGACACAAAATTATAATTTTTTTTCGCCGAGTAAAAGTTTCACTTTTTCTGTTAGTTTTGGCGAATCCATAGAAAAATTCCAAAGTTTCCTCAAGTTTTCCTAGAGAGGGGTGGAACCCCTACTTTTAGCATAGTCCCTACCAAATTTTGGGTCATTTTTTTGCCGAAAAAGTAGGGTAGTATGAGTGCCCCTTATCCTATGTTACTATAAGTTAAATTATGATGATCTCTTTTAATGTATGTCTTAGTGGAAAAATAAATATGTAAAAAAATAATATGTTGATTGAGGGATGATTTTAGGTACTTGCACAATTAATTTAAATATGGTGCAAAAATATGAAATATAAAAAATCAAATTAACATTCTAAATTAATTTTTATTTATAAAAGTTTTATATAAATATGAAAATACAAATTTTCATTAGTGATATATTAGATATTTGTACAAAATATAATACAAATGTTATGTCAGCTTAATATCTAATTAAACTTCCTAAAACAAGTTTTACAATTATAGAAAATACTAAGTATCTAATAGAATTTCCTAAAACAAATTTTAGGATTGTAGAAAATAGTTTGTACTAGCATAGTCCCTACCAAATTTTGGGTCATTTTTTGCCGAAAAAGTAGGGTAGTATGAGTGCCCCTTATCCTATGCCATTATAAGTTAAATTATGATGATCTCTTTTAATGTATGTCTTAGTGGAAAAATAAATATGTAAAAAAATAATATGTTGATTGGAGAAATGATTTTAGGTACTTGCACAATTAATTTGAATATGGTGCAAAAATATGAAATATAAAAAATCAAATTAACATTCTAAATTAATTTTTATTTATAAAAGTTTTATATAAATATGAAAATACAAATTTTCATTAGTGATATATTAAATCTTTGTACAAAATATAATACAAATGTTATGTCAACTTAATATCTAATTAAACTTCCTAAAACAAATTTTACAATTATAGAAAATACTAAGTATCTAATAGAATTTCCTAAAACAAATTTTAGGATTGTAAAAAATAGTTTGTGCCTATGAGGATATTAGTTTTACAAATTTTTAATATTAATTTTATATGATTTAACATCCTTAACAAAATCAATACAATTTATTTTAACAATTATAGATAATACTAAGTATCTAATAGAATTTCCTAAAATAAATTTGAGGATTGTAGAAAATAGTTTGTAACTGTGAGTATATTAGTTTTACAAATTTTTAATATTAATTTTATAAAAATGAAGGCTTTATTATTTTTGCAACACCAACCAATCATGTCATTATTTCCCCATAGTTTGCATGTAAATTAGGCATTTAAGAATTTAGGGGAATTTCCCTAAAATGACCCCCCCCCAAAAAAAATGAAAACCTTAACTTTTAAAGAAATCTTCATTGAGTATTCATGAAATCTTTAATTTCTTTTATAATTTTAGGATTTTTTTAAATGATGTGTCTAATTATTATTTTTAAAAATAAACTATAAAAAAATGAAAAAATTAGTTTTTCAATTCAACATATATGCATAGTGAAATAATCATGAATTTTGATGAAAACCCAAACCCTAGAGAAGACTCAAGTATGGGGTTCATATGGGATCCATACAACTTTCGAGCAACACACAAACATGTTCCATTTGAGCCTCCTTCACCTCTATTATATAAGTTAGAGGGATAGGAGATCATATCCCATGATGAATGTGGGATAAACTCACTTTATAAATTAGTGAGTCAATGAAGAATAATATGCCCAATAGTTTAATAATGCCTCACTGTGTATACAAAATTCCTTATCAAAATGATAGGTTGTACAATAGTAAATGTGTTAGCTAGATAAACATTAAACACATTCTTAGATTCCCCCATTAATGTTGAATAGAGGGCTAAAACACATTTGGAGAAAGATGCCATTATAATTAACATCCCCCCTTGATGAAAAATTCCTACATCCCTAATAAGTTGCAAATATGAATAAACTTCACATTTGTCATGGATAAATACTAAGTGGAGAAATAGCTTGTTGCTCAGTGGAGAAATGCTCCAAATTAATAACACCATTTGAAACCAATTCTTAAATGTAACGAGTATCAAGGTCAATATGTTTGGTTTTGGAGTGATACAATGGATTATATTCAAGTTGAAAATCACTTTGATTGTTACATCTCAACTCAATATGTGCATTCTAAACCATTCTGAGCTCAATAAGGACACGTTGGATCCACACTGCTTCTTTAGTTGATTCCTTAGCTCCCCTGTACTCTATTTCACACAAAGAAAGAGAAAGTGTTCTCAACTTCTTACTGGACCAAGAAAGATAAAATACATATCCTGCACTAGAGCATATGTCAGGAGCGTCTCTTGACCAATCATAATCAATATAACAAATAAGTGAAATATAATCCTTATGAAAATAGAAAACACCATAATTGAGAGTTCCTTAAAGATATATGAGAATCCTTTTAGTTACTTTCCAATGACTTTCATGAGGCTTTTTCATGAACCTCAAAACCATACTAACAACAAAAGAGATATTGAACCTACTATGAGTCAAATAAATCAAACTACCAATGAGTTGACCGTAGAGAGTGGCATCAACAAGAGGTGATTCACAATCAACTGTTAATTTGAATCCTAACTAAAATGGTGTTGGTGAAGGATTACAATCACTCATGTGAAACTGAGTAAGAGAATATAAAGCATACTTAGGATGAGAAAGGAATATCCCATCATCCATATGCTAGACCCAAAGACCCAAAAAATAATGTAGAGGGCCTAAGTCTTCCATCCTAAATTTTTTATTTAAATCATTCTTCAATACCTAGAACAATAAAATATTGATACTTGTAATAATTAGTTCATCCACACAAATAAAAACTATGGGGATATCATCTTGAAATAAATGAAATGTTACATATTGGATCATATCGACACCACCTAAAATCACTCTTCAAGAAATGAGTATCAATTTTCTTATACCAAGCCCTAGGTGCATATTTAAGACCATGCATGGACTTATGCAACTTGCATACCAAAATTAAAGTGTTAGATGTGATGAAACCGAGTGGTTGTTGAATATAATTTTTTTGACAAAGATCATCATTTAAGAAATAATTGTTCTTATAGTGTTGATTTTAGCAACTAATGCAAAAGTTTTGGTGTAATCAATACCTTGTCTCTATAGAAATCCTTTGAATACTAACTGAGCCTTATGCTTTTCAATATGTCCATCTGTAGTAATTTTTTCATATAAACCCACTTACATCCAACAAGATTCTTCCCAGGAGGAATATGAAGTAAATCCCAAACGTGATTCTTAATCAAGCAATCATATTAAAAAACCATTTCTTTCTCCTATTTTGTCTTTCCTTTAGCCTCTACATAAGTGGAAGAATCATATGTGTCTAACACTTTTTCCATAAGAGAAATTTTGATCTATTATTGTGAGTGTCAAATGGAATACCAACATCAAAACTTGTAGATTCAACTGTTTTCCATGCCCAAATAATAAGAGAGTTAGTAGTATGATGAAAAACACTAACATCTTCGAAAGATTTAGATGGATCACTAGAATCAATTGTAGCAACATAATGTAGTTCTTTTACATCACTTAAAGAAGTATTTATAGACCATGATCAATTCAAGACTTAGGTAAATTCAAGGAAACATGAGGTTATGCAAAATATGGTAGTGTAGAGATTTCATGGAATCACACATCTCTACAAATGATAATAGCTTGAATAGAAGGATGAAATAACATCTACGCTTTAGAATCCTCACTATAACCAACAAATATGCATTTATGAGATTTGGGCTCCAACTTCTTCCATTTTTCATCAAGAATATGAGCTCAACCCTCAAAACCAAATACCTTGAAATTGCTAATCTTTTCTTGAGGAGTAACCTACAAAAATCCTTTAGTAGGAACACTATTCAAAATGTAATTTGCACAACAAATTTCTTTATCCCAAAATATTTTCTTGAGATCTTTTGAATGCAACATACATCTAGCCATTTCAACTAAATTTGTATTTTTCCTTTCTGCAACCACATTATGTTGAGGTGTGTCAGGAATAGTCCTTTGATGTTTAATACCATGCTGGGTAAAATCATGAAGATGGGTGTCTATTTTGTTTGTTTTATAAGAGAAAAAAACTATATTTTCACAAGTTCTTCAACTTTCGTTATACAATTTTTATTTATTTATTTAGAATTTCACTTTATAGTAAAAAAAAAACTTGTGAAGAATTTTGTTAGCTTTCTATTGACTATTTTTCAAATTATTTTTATTGATATTTGATATGTCAATTTGACAATTGTTTCATAGTATGTTCCTTAAAAATGAAAGGAATGATAATGAGTTATGTTTTCCCCCAAAAATGTATCTATTATTAAACTTTTTTTTTGAAAAACTAAATATACTGCAACAATCTACAGAGACTCTATTTTCTTATGACTATAATTTTGAATCTACCGGATGAATGTTATAATTTCTAGAATTTTTTGAAGTTGACCAAGCTGAAACATTTGGAGATTTTAAACACATGTTTGCCCCCCCCCTTTTATCTATCTTAATTTGTAATTAAAATTAAAATCTAAAAATACCCTTTTGAAGAGAACAATTTAAGGATTGTGAATATAATTTTTTCTAAATTTTCCACTGTGTATTTTTAGAGATATGGATATTTCATTTCACTGAATCATAATGTTACCTGAAAATACTATGCAGTGATTTTTTTATAAAATTAAATTAAATTAGATCAAAATAATGAAAATGTAAACAAATTATATCCATAGAAAGTAGATTCAATTTTGTAAATAATGATATCAATTTCAAATCTAAAATCTAAGTATTTACAAGAGTCCACAACCTCCAAAGTGCAAGCAAGCTGGAGGGAATTATCTGGTTCTTGCAAACAATCCCATTCACAGGTTTCAGCGGAACGAATCTTTTGGCCGAAAGATATTTTACTAACAAAATCTGTCAAAAATAAACCGATTCCTAGTTTTTTGGCCAAACATTAGGTTTTCGGCCGAAAGATAGGTGAGAGAATTCTGTTGGTCGAAAAAAAAATGAAGGGACATGTTGTTTCGTTTCAATTGGCGTGAAATCTTATAAATATGCTTTCGGCCGAACCAATTTAACACAATTCACACTCTTGTTTCATGGTTTTGCATATGTGGAGCCCCTAAGAAAAACTTTGAATCTTTTTTTTCGTTTTTTCGTTGTTTTGAACAAGGTGGTTGATGTTTTGAATGAAAAAAAAAATATTATATATTGAAGGCGTTGTTGAACATTTTTTCAAGGCGAAGGCGTTGTTGAACATGTTTTCAAAGTGAAGGCGTTGTTGAACATTTTTTCAAGGTGAAGGTGTTGTTGAACATAAAATTCTTGTTAAATTATATTTCAATGATTTTTGTGAGAATGAAGTTTTTCTGAGGCTATTCTGAAGTGTTGATTTTTTTATTTAACTTTTACAAATAACTACACTCATGGGAAACAAAAGTTTGTGCAAGAGAAAATTTGATCACACTTGAGACAAAACTTGCCATAACGAACAAAGGAAAGAGCATTATTTGAGAAAGAAACAATAACGTGAAACTATTGAAGAAATAAACAATGATGATGTAAATAGAGATTTTCAACAAGAAGAAGTCCAACCAGGTATATGCATGTACACATATTGTCTATATTAAAAGTATAGAATCATTTATTTAAATTATTGTTTAAAATATTTAATTGATTGTAATTTGGATTTGATGTTTTTAAAAAAACATCAAATAGATTTTCCTCATAACGCCGATGAAGTTGTTGAAACCGAAATTGAAGCAGAAGTTGAATCACCTATTGGTATGTACATAAATATCTAGATAATATAAGATTCAAACACTTGTATATATAATTTAGTGAATTTATGTTTGGGTTTTGTTTTTAATATAAAATTTAAATTGAAATATGTAGAAGAGTCTATCAACATTGATGATGAGATATTAGAAAATGTTGATACTGACAAATCTGGGAAGAAAGAAGTTAATCATTATATAATATATCATGTTACGAATATGTATAATACTTTTTTCTAAGATGAATTAGTGACAGTACAAGCTCAATTTTTACTCTGTCTAATAAAGTCAAGAAAGTTAAAAGAAGCTACATCATTATTGGGTATTCAAAAGTTGACAAAAGATATAAAGGTGAAACAGAATGTCTTTGACAATATAACTAGTGTATTAAAATCTTTTGGAAAATATCGAAAAAAAGATGTCAGTGTTACACACAGAGTGATACAAACAACAGTTGTTTCATCTAGAAATATAAATATCGTTTGACACGACACATGAAAAAAGTGATGGGAACGTTAAGAAAAACATTGTACGCACATAGAAAATTTTGATTGCAAATAGATGCAAATGATGAACTTGCTTGTTGGACAGTTATTTCTAGACAACCCTACAAAGATAGACTTGCAGAAAATGTCAAAGAATTGGCTCATAATTGTTGGTTGACAGAAACTCATGTTTCACCACATACAAGGGATGTGTTGCGACAAAGAATAACATGAAAACAATATGAAGAACATCCAAAACATATATTGCCAATGACACAAATAGAATTGTTCAATATGTTCAAAGAAGAGCACAAAGAAGTTAAAATTGCCATCAATACATTTGTGCAACAAAGACCATGGTTTGTTAGACCCATCATTGTTCGTGACACTTGTTTTTGTTGTTATCATGTGGAATTTGAGTTATATTACGACATTTTTCTTGATTTTGGTAAAACTTTATGGTCAAGTTCACCTCCTCCTTCCACATTCCATGCTTTTACATCTGAAATTCTATGTGAAAGAGAAGGTGATGAATTATTTTACCAAAAACAATGTGATCGTTGTGGAAATCTAAGTTTGTTTCACTCAAAGTATCCTATTGATATGAATGATCAATCATTTTCTAATATAACAGTCAATTGGAAGAGATATGAATATATCAGCAACACGACTCCAAATTCTTCAAATGTTATTTCCAAAAGGATTGATTTGAAAGTAGATAAAATCAATGTGACATATTTTTTGAAGAAGTTTGAGGAAGAAATTTATAAATACACCAAGAATTCACATAGAGCACAATGGAAAGACCTACAATTCAAACAATCTCGTGAAGTGTTTCCACCAGGGACAATTTTGTCTGTAGTTGATTTTGTAGAGAATTACACATTCCCTGCACACAAAAAAATACAGAGTGAATATTATCATTCTGATCAAATCACTATATTTGTCCACATTCTATATAGACATGCGCAATAGAGACTTGATAACATAGAAAATACCAACGACATTCAACATGTTATTAAAGAATATCACTTTTATATAAGTGATGATCCAGCACACGGTACACATTATGTACAACATCGTTTTGATCAATTTTATGATTTATTGAAAGAACGTGGGATCGGATTCGATCGACATTGGATATAGTCAGATGGATGTGCGGCTCAGTTCAAATATTCACTATCAGTCTATTGGTTGTGTCGTCTTCATTATAAATCAAACATTACACATTGTTGGAATTTTTTTGAGACTGATCATGAAAAAGGAGAGCACGGCGGTGCAAGGGCATGTGTAAAACGATCACTTTGAAGGCATTAGATGAACCCTCATGCCAATCAATTTGAATCCACTGATCAAGTTGTTGAATGGTGCAAACTGGCGCTAAGCCATGAAAATAATTTGTCAAGATATGTGCACATGTGTGTATATATATATATACATGTTACAGATGTACACAAGATATTTGTATTCATGTGTTCAAATTTATATGATATTCAATTATTTTCTTGGTAGATTTCAAGTTAACAAGTTCTTGTCTTGTGTAGGTTATTTTGGTATGTTGGAATCCAAGATGTAAATAGATCAATCCCATATGAAGCCGGTACAATACATGGGACACAAAAAGTGCATTCAGTTAAAACAAAATGCTATCAAAATGTGTTTTCATTTGACAGAAGAAATGAATCTTGTTTTTGTTCAGTTTTCATAGAGGACACATAATCCATAGAGATTTACGAAAACAAAAATGCGGAATATGTTAAAGCTTGGAGACTTACTGAACTTTATATAAAAGGGAAAATGTCACTTGCAGGCTCAGAGGAGATGGAATCAAATGAAACTATAATGTCAGTTGATGGCGATAGAGTTTTTGATCTTGTCAGAGAAGGTAATTTTTATGTTTAAATATTTAAATAACTTGTAGATGTACTTGTGTGATAATCTAACACAAACTAATTGTGGGAACATATCAAATTATTTGGAGGAGATGTCTTTGTCATGGTTTCACATGTATACAACACTGAAAACTTGAAATATTATTTGATGCGATGTACAAAACAAAAAATGAGGTTATTAGAATATTTTGATGATAACGGTTTGATATATGAAAGTTGATCCATCATATTGAAAGGATATTTTTTTCAAGAAACCCATCAAACTGATACTCATGTTCACTTTCAAGACTACCAGTCGGATGTCATAAGTTGTCAATATAGTCATTTGATATGTGCATCCCACATAAAGTTAATAGAAGTTCAATCAAGAAAAAAAACAAATGTTAGAATTTTATATTTTAACTCATTGTTTTTCACAAATTTTCAATTAATCATTTGAAAATTAGTTTTTTTTATAATAATATTGTTTTATATTGTTGTTATTACATTTCGATATAATGGTTGCATAAATGCACTATCCAACCAATTACACCTATGTTATTTGTAACAATGTAAATCATCCACATATAAATTATTCAGGAATGAAACATTTTACAACATTCGACAATGCAATGAAACACAACTCATTTTATTTTATATGAATAAGAAACCCATTGTCATACAAAAAGGGACAACATAAAGGTCCACCATAATTACATTACAACCATTTTGTAATTGTTACATTTATTGGTAACATGTCCTCATGCAATTGGGACAATATGTTGAGTACATTAAACAAAATCCCTGATTTTCAGAGACACGTATTCCAAAACATACAACTTGTAGTAACATTCAATTATATTTATTATCATTTATCAGTTGAACTGTTGTCATTGCTCAAGTTGCATGCATGCCTCATTTATTCATCATTTGTAGGTGATATTGTACTTTGGTTTTTGAACATAATGTTTTCTTGATCAACTTGTTTTTTATGGTCCGCCCCTTCATCTTCCATCTACATACATAGAAATAAATTGTAATAAGTATATATATATATATATATATATATATATATATATATATATATATATATATATATATATATATATATATAGTAGAATATACATGATTGCATAAATAAATAAAACATACCTTAGCACCAAGTCTTTCATAAACAATATACATTATTTCGAAGCCATGCTTCACGGATTCTCTCAAAATATCCTATGTTGGTTTCATTTAATACTTTGTTTCATGCATGTTTAATATGACATGATAAAGCATAGTCAATATGATCAATAAAAAGTTTTATTGTTTTTTCATTAATTATAAAACAAGGGAAGTTAAACAACATAGCTACTTACAAATTATTCAATTAAATTTTCATTCTTCAACATATACTCATAACTCATACCTAACCCAATGTTTATTAATTCATGGGTTGGCTCATATTTGTATGTTAGCACCTACTATAAGAAATCCATGGACAAGTCTAAATTAATTATTTAAATATAAATATCACAACAAACATTAAATCTTAAGAAAGACAAAAAAACACAAATACTCGCAAATTTTGCAATCAACCCTTTTATTCCTCGTTTTCATATCTTATGTGTTGAATGGATTCTATTTGTTTTTCTTTTCTACAACAAGACAATTGAAAAACAATATTTCACGTGATACTTAAATTCGATGTACATAAAAGAATAAATAAATGATTACATACCTCTGATGCACATTGCAGCTGGGATGACTCCTCTTGTGATGCAATTATGTTCATTTCTTTTACCATATTCTTCTACACTTTTTTGGACATCCCTACTAACATGTCTTGGTTTTCCCCTTGTTTGTCCCCTAGAATTTTCAAAATCTCCCTAGAAAAAAAAAAACTAGGAATCATCAGATATAAAAATTACTTAATTTTTTTTAAAGTAAGATCCTAATGCATATAGTAACTTAATATACAACGAGGAATCAACCATATTTATACGCATCGGTGCATTAACCATACATATATGCATCGGTATAGTATAACAATGTTGTTGCGAAATTGAAAACGTTTTACAAATTTTTGTATTCAGATGGTGCTTTATGAATTAAGAAAAGCACATATTCCTAAGTATTTTTTATTATGCACCATCGAGCTATGAATAAATTTAAGACATGGCGATTTCCATATAAAAACAACAATTTTTCCATTTTAAACTCAATGGTGTGCTTTGTAAATAATGTGCCCCAATGCTTATCTAGGTAAAATGTGCACCGCCAATTGTGAAAATGATTTGTAAATATTGTTTCTAATTTAAATTAAGCAGTGTTGTTTACAAACAAATACACATCGGTGCTCCTACTATGTACTGAGTGCACTAGTTACCGTGAATGCGTTTAAAAAAAAAAACCGACAACAACAGGATGGTTTGGGATCCAAAGCAGTGAGTTCTTTCATTGTAACAGATAGGAAACACCCATATATAAATAAACAAACTATATAAAAAAATTGCTTAATAAAATTCTTCTTGTAAAAAATAGAAAGAGAAAGCAAAGAAACAATGATAAAATTAGGGCTTCCAATACTAGAGGTACTATGAAACCATTTTTTTTTTTTGGGAATGCACTCAAATTTGTTTGAATGAAATAGGAGAATGATTAAGATGATTAATAGAATGAAATCATATACCTGAAATTTCTCCTCTGTGGATTTCTATGTGATTTACAGTAATCCCCTCGAATTTGGATCTTCAAAAAAAATCCACCAACTTCAAAGTCTTTGTTGATAAACCTCTATTGCATAAATCCCCTTTCTAAATTTTGGCAAACAAATAAAATGATGCATAGAGTTTTCCTTTATAAACACAAAAACTTAAATTCCTGCTCATTTTTTCATTATATATTTAAGCTCATTGATGATAAACACACACACTATTTTTTTTTGAAATTTACATTTCGGTGCGCTATATCGTGCATAGCGCACTAGTGCGGTGTGTATGTATAACACATTGATTTATTTTCGTAATAAATTTCAAAGTATTGATAGCACGTTACTTTTCTAACTTGCTTTAGTCGATGTGCTGTACAATTCAAAATGCACCGATGTGGTGTGTAAGAAATAACACAATGCAAGAAAATTAAATTTGCACAATACAAATGAAAACATTCACATTTAAATTTTGCAGAGGTTTTTCTTTGTAGAGGCAATAACGAAGGTCAATCTTCCATGCTTCTCTTAATTAAACACACTGGTGCATTTGGTTTATCCATACACACCAATGTGTCTTTATATGATGAAGAACACCATCAAGTTATAAAGTTATTTTAAGTTATTTTTAAAGTTGGATTGTTCTATGATACCCAAGATGATGGGTTTGGCTCAAATGAAGGAAAAAAAGAATTATAATATCAAATGGCCAATTCTTTAGATTTTATCTCATTTTGTATCTTTGGAATTCTTTCAAGTTCTCTCACACCTTGCAGTGTGTCTAGATTTTATTGATAATTCATTTATCTCATTGAATTTATGTTATGTATGCAGGTGCAGTTGAATAATTGTTCATTGAATTTTGCAGGATCAAGATTCAGGATCCACTTTAGAGCTTAAGATATTCCTGTAGTCCCAAAATTTTGCAAGCTCTTATCATGAGAAATATATCACAAGCATATGTTTGATGAAAATGGACAACTTCTTTACCCTACCAATACTAACATGCCATCTTCCAACAACCAGTTTGGTTCAACGATATTACACCATGAATTGGATCTCTTTTAAGTAGACAACCTCGTAGGGCGTAAGAAAAAAATGATTGAGTGATTGTATTTTTGGATTTCTAATAGAACTAATGTAAATGTATTGCTTAATTCGACATTTGTTTTATAAAATGGTTGGTTTCATGTTTATTATTGGTGGGGAAATGTCCATGCTTATAATAAGTGTTTGATATAATGTTTGAACATATTAAACACATTGTGTTACTAATATTATCGATGTAATGTTCAATATTTTTACAATCTGGATTCTGATGATGAGTGACATGTCCACCATCTACCATTGCACACCACTATGATGTCAATTCATGAGCTTGTTGATAAAAAAAAACTACTCGGAGGGGAAGCATACCTAGAATGGTTGAAACAACCACCTATTAAATTCCCACTATGTCTTGAGTCACCAATTCAAAACCTCAATAGTATCACTAGTTCTTCACATGTTGGGGATGAAGGCAGTGATATAGAGGTTGGTATGGATGATTTATTGCAGGATACCCAAGACATGGAGGGAATTTTTTTAGATGCATTCCAACAAAATGAACTAGGGGATGACGTTTATGTCGTAAATACTTTCTACAAAATCTTGAAATATACTTCCACCACCCCTCTATTTGGTCGAGTACAGGGGTTTGCAAGGTCTACCCAGCTAGGGACAACAATGTTACTATAAAACTTGAAATCAATGTATGGTATGTTAAACACATGTTTTGGACACTTTTGAGGTACAACTAACCATTAAGTCCCCTAAGTTTTTAAGGAATATTGTCACACAATGAAGGAAGAAAATGGTTGATTTTATTCATGCTTAATGACAATGTACATTTATATTTCCCACCAATTCCAGGTTACTCAAAGATAAGGTACTTTCGAGTGATAATCGTTTGCTCGATAGTTGCACAGAGACAAAGTAAATGTTGAAAATGTTGGGTGTTGAGTACAATTGTACCACAAATGTCCGAATGATTGTATTATATATAGAAACGAATATGTAGACAAAGATATATGTCCAAAATTTAGGCATGAAATGTACCATAAATAAATAAATAAAGGGTAAGGCACATGGTCCTCCTCATAATATATTGAGGCACATTCCTATAATTCCAAGGATTCAAAGGTTGTTTCATTGCAAACAATTAGCCATGTTTCACGGGTGACATTCCTCACATAGAGTTGAGACAAGAGTTATAATGCAACTTCCAACAGATTCAATAGCCATGAAGCATATAGAGAACACATGGCTTGATAAATTCGAGGATGAAGTACATAGCCTTCAATTGAGCATAGCGATGGATGGAGTTAACCCGTTTTTCCTCCAAAACACCAACTATTCTATTTGGCCAGTGGTAATGATCAATAACAATAATACCCCATGGTTGTCCATGAAGAATGAACATATTATTTTGGCTCTTATAGTCCCAGGTAGAATACAAGTGAAGAGAATGGATGTCTTCCTCCAAGCATTGATCAATGAATTTAATAAATTATGGGAAGGGATACATGTATATGATGTATCAAGACCCATCCCAATGGAGAGGTCGTTTACATTGTATGAAATATATGCATACACCACACACAATTATCCAGGACTAGGAGTTTTATTTGGTAAGCATGTTCATTGATTTTTTTATATCTGTAATTTTATTTGACATACTTCATGTTAGAAAAATAGGATCGTGGAGCAATAAAATAAAACAAATGCAGAAATAAAACACATAATATACACAATAAAATAGAGACACGGATATACGTGGTTCACCAAGTGTGGGCTACGTCCACCAGAGAAATTTCCAAGTCCTTCTTTTATTATTATCCAACAAATTAAGGGATACAACCTACAACACACTCGTTGTAACTTCCTCTTCTTTATCTCACAGTTTCCTCTCTCAGAATACAATATTCACAATGATACACAGCCACAATGCAATTCCCTCATAAAATAGGGTTTCCTTCTAGGGAAAAAAAACCTAACATAACTTCTACAGTCAGATCTGCGAGCTTATAATGAACAATCTAGATTTACTATGAAATTACAATATACATTTACAAGGCAATTTTTCCTTCAGGGACCCACTTGCCCTTGGATCCCCCAGTCGGGGGGATGAACCCCCCCTAAAACCTCCCCATGTGGAGGGGTGTACAATATTCCAGGGTGTATAGTCTTCATGGGGTGTAAACACGGCTGAAAACAAAGACCTATGAATCATGGATATAATCAAGCTCCACAACGAACAATCTCCCACTTGGATATTTATCTCAACAACTCCACCGTTGTTGTATTTTCTAGACTATGATCCTTGTTGGACCTAGAAAATTTCTCATCTCCACCTTCATGCTTGAAGACCAATTGAAACTGAGTAGGAACTCAGTTTATCCCTGGTTACTCCCTTTGTTAACATGTCTGCAGGATTCTGTCTAGTATGTATATTTTCCAACTTCAAATGTCCATCTTCCAAGACAGATCATATAAAATGATACCTGAGTTGTATATTCTTAGTACTTGAATGGAAAGTTGATTTATTTGCAAGATTAATGGCACTATCACTGTCACAGTACAACCTGATATTCTCCTTCTTCTTTCCCAATTCCTCCATAAAAATCTGTAACCAAATCAATTCTTTACTATCCTCTCTAGCAACAACATAATCTGCTTCTATTGTTGAAAGTGCAACAACCTTTTGCAGTTTTGAAATCCAACTTAATGTTGTTCCACCTACAGTAAAAACATACCATCTGGTGATCATCTTGCTATCTTTATCACCTTCCATATTTGAATCAACATATCCCTGTAGAACAATGTTTGAACCTCCAAAACATAATGCATGAGTACCAGTACCTCTCAAATACTTGAGAATCCACTTTAGTGCCTCCCAATGTTATTTACCTGGATTGTTCATATACCTTCTCACAACTCCCATGGCATGTGCAATATTTGGTATTGTGCAAACCATCGCATACATCAAGCTATCAATTGTTGATGAATAAAGGACCCTAGACATGTATTTTATCTCCTCCTATGTCTTGGGACACATTTCTTTGGTTCATTTGAAATGACTGGCCAAAGGTGTACTGACTGGTTTTTCATTCTGCATTCTAAACCTCTCCAACATGTTCTCTATGTACTCACCCTGAGACAATGTCAATTTGTGATTTTTCATGTCTCTTGTTATTCTCATACCAAGGATTTTCTTTGCAACACCCAAATCCTTCATTGCAAATGAATTATATAATGTATTCTTGAGCACATTTATATCTTGCATATTAGACCCTGCAACAAGCATGTTATCTACATACAATAGCAAGATAATATAACTTCCATTTTTTAGCCTTTTAAAGTAAACACAGTGATCAAAATGACATCTAGTATAACCTTGTTCTGTCATAAACCTATCAAACTTCAAATACCACTTCCTTGGAGATTTCTTTAGGCCATACACTATCTTCTTCAATATGCATACCAAATTTTCCTTCCCTTTGACCTCATATCCCTGTGGCTGCTGCATATAAATATCTTCCTCCAAATCCCCATGGAGAAAAGTTATTTTTACATCTGACTGTTGAAGATGTAAATCTTCCACTGCCACAAGACTTAAAATAGTCCTAATTGAATTCATCTTAACAACAAGATAAAATATTTCATCAAAATATATATCTTTCTTTTGTGCAAACCCTTGTACAACAAGTCTAGCCTTGTACCTCTTTTTCCCTCCATCTTCTTCCTTCAACTTGTAAACCAATTTATTCTACAATGCTCTTTTTCCTGCAGGAAACTGAACCAAGTCTCAAGTCTGGTTATTTACCAAGGATTCCATTTCCTCTTTCATGCCTTGCTCCCACTTATTTTTAGTTTCTACCTGCATTATCTCTTCATAACTTTCTGGTTCACCAGAATCAGTCAACAATAGATAATACAATGAAGGAGAGTATTGTTCAGGGGGTCTACTTAACCTGGTATATATTCTAACAACACTTGTAGGAGTTTGAGGTACCCTTTTCTCCTATTGTTGTACATTTTGATTTTCTGGTACCTTTGGAATTTGTTTTTTAGTGATCTCATCAAGCACTGTGTATTCTGGTTTTTCTTTTTCTTGTTTCTTTCCCTGCAACTGATCTTTGTACATGACATTCTCATTGAATATGACATCTCTACTTCTAATGATTTTGTGATTTTCATAATCCCATAAGTGATAACCAAAATTATTAACACTGTATCCAATAAAGGTACACTTCTTGGATTTTTCCTCAAGCTTTATTCTATTTTCTTTATCAATATGGACAAATTCTTCACAACCGGAAGTCTTCAAAAAATAATAGT
This sequence comes from Picea engelmannii, assembly GCA_009831015.1. Classification (NCBI taxonomy): domain Eukaryota; kingdom Viridiplantae; phylum Streptophyta; class Pinopsida; order Pinales; family Pinaceae; genus Picea; species Picea engelmannii. Next base: position 705,889 of record ML782516.1, read on the forward strand.
TTACATTTTTACCTGTCCATGCCTCCTCTAGAATTCCACCATCCAAAGAGATTGAAGGTCCTATGTTTATTAAGTAAACAATAATATCTACAACATCTTCCCAAAACTATAAGGGCAACCCAGAATGCAATCTCATACTCCTTGCACACTCCATGATTGTCATGTTCATCCTTTCTGACACACCATTTTCTTGTTGTGTTCCTGGAACTGTTTTCTCTCTATGAATCCCATGGTATGAAAAATAATCATCAAACTCCCTGTTGCAATATTCATCTCCATTGTCTGATATGAGACACTTCAGACTTTTTTCTTTCTCATTCTCAACCAAAGCTTTCCATTTCTTAAAAGTATAAAAAACATCATATTTTTGTCGAATGCAATAAACCCAAGTTTTTCTAGTTGCGTCATCAATAAAAGTAACATAATAATGAGAGCCACCAAGAGATGATACCTGAGATGGTCCCCATACATTTGTATGCACAAGATCTAACCTTTCACTATTCTTTTCTTTTCCAACTCTAAGAAATATGACTCTCTTTTGTTTTCCATAAACACAATGCTCACATAAATCCAAATCAATTTGTTTAATATCTGGCAACAAATTTCTTCTATGAATTATTTGCATCCCCTTCTCACTCATGTGTCAAATCCTATGATGGCATAGTGATGTATCCATTCCTATAGAAGCTAAAGAGATAGAAGAGTCAGTATTACCAGTACATAAATGCAATGTACCTACATTCTCTCCTTTTGCTATCACCAATGATCCTTTGGTAACTTTTCAAGCCTTATCTATAAATATGGATATAGAACATTCACTTGCCAAATGCCCTCTTGAAATTAGATTTTTCCTTAGATATGGAACATGTCTTATCTCTTTCAACAATCATTTGTTTCCATTCTTTTGTTTTATTTGTACCTTTCCCATCCCAACAATTTTGCATGGTGCAACATCACCCAAATGAACCTATCCAAAATCACCTTGAAAATAATCTAGAAAATGTTTCTTATGGAGTGTGGCATGAAATCAAGCCCTTGAATCTACTACCCAATACTTAGAAATATTATCTACAGAAAGAATCAAAGCATCTTGTAACACATCGCCTGTTACATTTTCTTCTTGATTTTTCTCTTGTTGTCCATTTCTTTGTTTCTTTGGAGCTCTGTAGTCTTTATTTAGATGTGCTTTCTTCCCAAAATTCCATCACTCTATCTTTCCCAACCTGGATTTGGATCTTCCCTTCCTAGAATTCCCACAGTTCCCTGAGCCCTTTCCTCTATCCTTTTGTATTCTCATGTTCTCCATGTTTAACGCATTACCTGATGTCTCGCTTGTTCTTTTCCATCGTATTTCCTTGCTAAGGATAACGCCAACAACATCATCAAATTTTAGAGTGTTTGAACCAGAGACATAATTACTTACAACCATGACCAAGCCATTCCCACTTTTTGACAATGAGCATTGGATTAGAAGAGCCTTGACCTCATCATCAAAGTCCACTTTTATAGAACTTAGCTAATTAGTAACCGTATTAAATTCATTTAAATGATCTGCAACAGACCCACCTTCTGACATATTCATATTAAATAATCTCTTCATTAGAAATACCTTATTGTACGTCGAGGGTTTTTCATCCAATTTAGCCAATGCGTCCATCAACTCCTTCGTTGTATTTTCTTTCGAAATATTGAAAGCCACCGATGTTGTTAGGCTCAGCCATATTGTTCCTATTGCCTTTCTGTCAAGAACCTCCCATTCTTTGTCCTTCATGGCCATCGACTTCTTTTCTATTCCACCCAATTGTAGGAATAGATCCTTCTGATATAAATAATCTTCCATCTGCATTTTCCATAACTGGTAGTTTTGGCCGTTAAATTTCTCGACCCTAAACTTTTCATCTTCCACCATTGCTCCCACTCAAACTAGGAACCCTCTTTTCTTGCGAGTTACCTTTCACTTTGATACCAGTTGTTAGAAAAATAGAATCGCAGAGCAATAAAATAAAATAAATGCAGAAATAAAACACATAAGATACACAATAAAATAGAGACACATATAAACGTGGTTCACCTAGTGTGGGATACATCCACCAGAGAAATTTCCAGGTCCTTCCTTTATTATTATCCATCAAATGAAGGGATACAACTTACACCACACCCACTGTAACTTCCTCTTCTTTCTCTCACAACCTCCTCTCTTAGAATACATTATTCAAAATGATACATAACTGCAATACAATTCCCTCATAACAGAGGGTTTCCTTCTAGGGTAAAAAACCCTAACATAACTTCTACCATCAGATATGAAACCTTATAATGAACGATCTATATTTAATATGAAATTACAATATACATTTACAAGGAAAATTTTCCTTCGATGGCTTCCCCCCCAAACCTCTGCTTGCCCCCAGACCCCCCAGTTTCGGGGATGATCCCCCCAGACCCTGGAGGGGTGTACAATATTCTGGGGTGTATAGTCTTCATGGGGTATAAACACGACCGAAAATGAATACCTATGAATCGGGAAGGTAATCAGTCTCCACAACCAACACTTCATTTCGTGCAACTATATCTTTGACAATAACATGGTATGTATATGATTACATCACAGGTCCCGTAACAAAAGAGCATCATGGATGTAAATTTGGTGGGCCTCATATAAAGGATAGGTGGTCCAGCCACCTACAAAATATGGTGTACGATTGTTCGAGGGTATTCCTCCTAGAAGACCACCATTATAGAAGAGTTGCATCTACTTTCAATGGTAAACCAGAGAGAACCCGAAGAACTGAAATAATGACACCAACAAATTGGAATAGGGCATATGACACAAAGAAGGATAAAAAAAATGAATAATTATTTGATTCAAATGGGGAACCTATGTTTGATGATCTTGAATGTTTTGGCACCTATGTTGAGAAAATGCCCATTGGGATTAAAAGGAAATCTATATTTTATGAGCTTCTATATTGGGAGCATCTTAAGATTAACCACTTACTGGATCTCATGCATATATTAAAAAATGTTTCATCTTCTTTATGGAGGCACATACCATGGAATAAACATGACACATTGTTTGTTAGGAGATATCTCATTGCTTCAAATACTGAAAAGAGACATTGGCCAAGAAACAAAACTAGAGGAGAGGTCGGTCCCTCCTGGTATTTTAAAGAAGGTGATGCCCCATGGATTTTGAAGAAAGATGATATTTATATGGCGAAGGATGTTATATTGGGTGTGAAGACACCTTATTTATATGGGTTGACTCTATGACGTTGCTTCACTCTAGAAGTGAATTTTTCAGGGTTGAAATCACATGACCATCTAAACCTTCTAAGGGTATGTATTTTGAATACATGATTATTCTTATATACCGATGTCGGTAAAAATATGCTATGCACTCACTGTTTTATGGAAATTAATGATGTGTGTCTATTTTTTAGTTTCATTATCTTTTTCTCATTCATTTTTATGTGAAACATGACTTCCCCCATGACCTGTGATGTGCCATATTGAAATTATATGCATGTGTACATTGGATCACATCAAGGGAGATTCATATGGCTAACATTCCATGGTGGCATCGATAGATAATCAAGATTGTTTGTATGTTTGAGAAGGAACTTCCCATGATTTTTATGGACTTGCAAGTCCATCTTCTAATTCACCTACCTTATGAGATTGAATTAGTTGGGGTGCTCTCATGTCATTGGATGTTCTTCTTAGAGAGGTACATGAAAAAATTGAAGGGGTTTTCTCGACAAAGGGAAAAACAAGAGGGCTCTATGGTAGAGGGGTACATAGTATACGAGTCGTTCTATTATGACAGTGAGTACATCAAAACAATTGACGACACAACAAGGGAAATCGTTTGGGACTACCATCATGATGAGAAAAAAAAGGAAGGGGAGCTACTCCAAACGAATGGAAAAATGAACTTGATAAAGAGTAAGTCAGTTATATTTTGTTAATTTAGTACAAAGAAATTGTTTACATTGAAGTTGATAATATATATTTCATGCCATGCTATTTGTTTTTAAATATTTTATACATCAGTGAATTCAGAAATTGATATCATCAATAAATTCATTCTTTAAGTTGATAATATGTGTTTTATCTCATTCTATTTGTTTGAATTTGTGTATACATGAGGGGATTTAGAAATGGATGCCATCAATAATTTAGTTCTTTACAACAAAGAGGCAATGAGACCAGGAATCACATTGTATGAAGAGAAAAGAAGGAAATGAGATAGTGACAAGAAAGCATTCAAATGGTTGAATGGTAGAAGCATTCCTTATCCTGATCATTTAAATGAAAATATGCCAAAAATATGTCCCAACAGTTGGGTGGATGACCAGATACAAGAGAAATTCGTGGAACTCTGGACGAACTAAACATAGGGATCGGGTGCAGGAACTCTATAATAACCTCTCTAATTAGTTCATATTTTTTAATAACTCTATAATAACCTCTCTAATTAGTTCATATTTTTTAATAACTCTATAATAACCTATTATGTTTTTATTAATTCTTCGGTTATTAGACATATGAAATTGTCCTTTGTTCACATTTTTACAAGTGATTTTGTTCCCGTCTATGTGGGAATATGGACATCATTTTCGCACTAAGTATGTTGATGATGGACACATCACACAATATTGTGGAGTGGAGGTTGATTTCGACCAATCTAGTTTTGTTAGCCACCATGATCAAAACCTAATAGAGGGGAAGTTAGGTTACATTGAAAAGATACAAGAGATCATCCAAGTGGACTTCTCATCGTTTCAATGTGTTATTTTTTGTTGCAAGTGGTGGGATGCCTTCAAATGGAGAAATGTAAGGGAATATCGTGATAGTGGGATAATATGTATTAACTCTAAAAAAATGTGGGTTAAAAATAAGGAGCCTTATGTTTTCCCAAAACATTGCAACCAAGTGTTTTTTTACCCAGATGTGTTGGATGGGTATTGGTGGTTCGTACTGAGATATGCACATATTTTTGAGAACAACAATGTTGTACTGCCAAGCGAGGAAGATAATCAGGGTGATGGAAATGAAGATTGATTTGTAAATTATTTGTTTGGACATTTATATCGTGGATGTGTCATTTTATTATGGGTATCTATAATTGACAATTATTTTTTTTTTCTTCATTTTATAATTATGTTGGATATGAAAAGTAAACAACCATTTACAACCACCATATTGAAAATGCATTAAACAGTACAAGCATAAGATGTGGTTTTGATATATTTTTATTGCCATATTTATTGTTTATTATAGAAAATTTATGTTGTATTGTATTAAAATGTGTTTATTTTAACCTTTGAATTACTAAGAATTAATTGAGATATCACAAAGTTGGTGACGTACAATAGTAAAGATTTATTTTAAATTATATTTTATTTAAAAAAAATGAAGATATTAAAAAACATTCAAACCCCAAAAATTTTATTGTTTGAAAAAATCAAAACTCAAATAAATATATATTTACTTTGATGGAACTTCTAAGGACAATTCCAACCAAATAACTTCATACAACATCTACGAGTTATGGAATCACACTTTTGGTGTTGGAATTACCAAGTTTGATGGCATTCCCCGCCTTAACTACTGCAACTATCACAGCCTTCACCTATTCCAATCCATCATGTAGTTTTATAATCATATAAACTTATATTAATCATTTTTTTTACATTCTCCTTGAAATAAGTATCAATATAGGAAGGCCATGGAAATTCTAAAAGAGTCATTTTCTAGAGCCTAGTTAGAATTAAGGAAAATTTTAATGATCCATACTTATCTAAAAGTATAGAAACCTTTGTCAATTTTACTAATTCTTAAAATAATAATTATAAAATGTTGGGTGCTATTATTTTTTAATAGAAGATTCATAAAGTTTGTATTAGAGTAAAAAATTGTGAAACCATTTCATCGAAAGTGTATAGATCAAAATGAAATATTATTCTCTATATTTAATATTTTAAATTTAATTGGATAAATTTCATGTATTATAATAGTTGGATATTATAAATTAATAAAATCTTTGGAAAAAGTAAATATTAATAAAATATAATAATTGTGATTTTAGTAAACAATTATATTATAACTTTGTCCTGTAATCTTTGAATAACAAAAAATTTAAAAATAACATTATTATTATATCATCATCATTATTATTATTAGTGAATAATTATGTCATAATGTTATTATTATAATGTATGAAAAAGACATAAATATTCAAATCATGATAATTTCACTCATCATATTTAAGTATTTTTGTTTCTAAACATGTTTAATCAACATATTGTATCTTGTTGGACAACCAACAATTCACCTTGAAGAAAAATTAAATTTTATATGACATTAATGGTTATAACTTTTTGCAATCACAATCCAAATTAAATGCTTTCATAAAAGTAAAGTTAAACATTATATGGAAGCTATAAATTTAAATGAGTGTTAGATATCAATTTTCACTTAAAAAGGGAGAAATCATTAACAATGTTCCTCATTAGTATATTTATAATACATTTTATAAATCAAACAACATCAACAACCACAACATTATATAAAAAACATAATATAGATGAGTGATATACATATGAATATACATGTCAAACATACATCTCAATTAAATATCCAATAAACATGTCATATATAGATCTCAAGTCAAATATAAAAAAATCAATATGCATGCCAATGAGCACCACTACTATCTAGGTCCACCACCATAGCTAGTTGCATCAGTGTTTCTGCTTCCATAGGTAGAGCCTCTATCAAGAACAACTATCTCAGAAACAAATGTCGACAAAAGTGCACTATCAAATGTCTCTCTATCAATATCATGAAGATGTGCAGCAGTACCCGATGTGAACATATTGTCCAAAACATCAAAATCTTGTGATGCAATTGGACTAGGATAAAGACAAGGATCGGTGGATGGTGACAAAAGTGGAGGAGGAGGAGAAGGATCAATAGAATATGGTGACACATGTCGAGGAGAATCAATAGGAGGAGGAGGATCAGATGTGGATGCAGGTTCAAACACATGTGGAGGGGAAGTAGGAGGAGGAGGAGGATTAAGAGTGGATACAAGTTCAAACACATGTGGAGGGGAAGTAGGAGGAGGAGGACCATGTGGTGGAGTAGAGGATGTGGATGGCTCTGCTTATGAGCTAGATATAGTGGGATCATGAGCAACACCCCTCAACATCTTAATGAGGTTGACGACACAACCAAAGCCTTAGTGGCCCAGCAAAAAGATAAATCCAAAAATCCCAAGAAGAAACATCATTGCCAGAACAACAAGAAAAACAAAGGTCCCAAACCCACTCAACCAACTTCCTTTCTTAATGGTAACAAAGGAGAAAAATCTAAAAGTAAGAAGACTGACAGACATTATAACTTTTGTGGGAAATATGGTCATGATGAGTCCAAATGTTTTAAGAAGATGGCATCTTTAGAAGCAGCGATGAAGAAGCAAAACATCAGTATTGACTCTACTTCTTCTTCTTCTTCTCATAGATATGCACTTTTTTCTTCTAGTTTCTCCTTCAATGAAACTTCTACTTCTTCTTCTGATGAGTGGCTTATTGATTTTGGAAAATATATTGTATGACTAAGGATAAAGCCATATTTTCTGCTCTAAATGAATGTAACACAGTGTATTCACTTAGTGAACATGTGACATAGCGCCTCATTCATGGGGTATTAAAGAATGCCCTTAATTTCATCAGATATTGATAAATACCTCCCAATATTCTTATGTTTAACCCCCCTCCCAATACATATTTGCAATAAAAGAAGCCCCTATTTGAACTAGATACCTATTTTTATACCCCTTAATACCTATAAACCCCTTGAGACCCCACATCCCCCCCCAAAATACCTACAATATATTGACCTTATTTTTCACAATTAAAAAATCCCCTTTATGAATGAACGTGATAAGATATTGGTCAACAAGGTGAAGCCCCCATGGAATGTAACACCAAAAAAATATTTGTTGGTGATGATAGATCTCTTAGTGTTGTAGGTTCTAGAACAGTTTAGGTAGATAATGGTCATTTTAATGGTGTATAATGTGTTCAAAGTATTTCCTGCAACCTTCTATCAGTATATCAAATCACTCATTCAAGTGAATGTAAAATTGTAGAGTTTTCACCGCACCAAGTTGTAATCAAGGATCTAAAATATCCTCAACATGTTCTTGCAACTGGAATTGCTAATGATATTACTAGGTTGTAAAATTTTGACATCTTTGGGTCATCATCTCTTCCATCAATTGTTTTTGCTCATTGCGGAAACTATGTAATCAACAAATGGTAACTGGTCTTCCTCTAGTTTCATGTAGAGATGGTGTTTGTGCTAGTTGTGTTCTCGACAAACATCATGAGGAAAATTTTGACAAACATATCTCTTAGAATGCCTCGACCCCTTTGCATCTTGTTCACAATGACTTGTGTTGTCCACTTTATTCTCCTTCTTTTTCTGGGTGCAAGTATTTCTTAATTTTCATTGATGACTTTTCCAGACACACTTGGGTTTACTTCTTAAAACTTAAGAGATAAGTTTTTGACAAGTTCTTGGCCTACAAGGCCCTTGTAGAAAAGGAATATGGACATCGGCTCCAAAGATTAAGAACAAATAATGGAAGCGAATATGTGGACAATCAATTTACAAGTTACTACTCTACACAGTGCATCCAAATGAAACACAATGTTCCATATACACCACAACAAAATGGTGTTGCTAAAAGAAAGAACCACACTTTAAAAGAAATGGATAATTGTATGATCTTATCTGAGGGATTAAGTCTAAAGTATTGAGTGGAAGCCATTAACTTTGAAAATTACGTAGTAAATCGCAATCCCACAAAGGCTCCTAAAAATACAACACCATAAGAAGCATGGAATAAACTTAATCCCAATGTAAGTCACTTCCATGTATTTGGCAGTGTAGCATGGACTCACATTCCTGATGAGAAAAGGAAAGCATTGCAGCCTAAAAGTGAGAATTGTATATTTGTTGGTTATTTTGAAGATGTCTAAGGTTACAAACTTCTTCAACCACATTGTAATGAAATTATTATTAGAAGATATGTTAAATTTGATGAAAATATCTTGGCCTATGAGCCTAATTCGATGCTTGTTCCTTCTTCGGCTTATCATCCATCTTCGACATTTGTGCCATCTACTATTCCTATTCTGGTTTCTTCTTCTTCTTCAGATGATGACAACGAGGATGAAAATACACCTCCACCTACTTACCTTCCTCTAGATGATTCCATTGAACCTGAACATGCACCAACACCACCATTTCCTAGATGGGTTTGTTCAACACGAGAAGCAATTAGTGATCTTGTCAATGATCCTTCATATTAGCATCAGACACGTTCACAGTTCCAACGAGCCTCTTCTCTTTTGAATAAAGTTTCAGAAACTCATGATCCAGAGACATTTGCAAAAGTTTCAGGTCATCCAGATTGGGATACAACAATGAATGAAGAGTATCATTCTTTAATGGAAAACGATACTTGGAACCTTGTACCTCTTCCAAAATGAAGAAAACTTGTCAGATGTAAATGGGTCTACAGAACTAAGTATGCATCAAATGGAAGTGTTGAAAGAAACAAGGGTCTATTAGTTTCCAAAGGATTCTCTGAAGTTGAAGGAATTGACTATAATGAAACCTTTTCCCCTATAGCCAAAATGAATTCCATCCACCTTGTTCTTTCCCTTGCAGCCTCACATAAATGGGAATTCCATCAGATGGATGTTAAATCCACCTTAACGCATGGGGATTTGCACAAAGAAATATGTATGGAACAACCTCCTGCCTATGTCCATAATGACTCCAACCTTTTTTTTTTCCTTAAGAAATATATTTATGGTCTTAAGCAATCTCCTCGAGCTTGGTATGCCAAAATGGACAACTTTCTTCTTGACACTGTCTTTTCTAGATGCCATTCTGATCCAAATGGCTATGCCAAGAAAGTAGGAAGCCATCTCATAATCCTTGTCCTTTATGTTGATGACCTTATCCTTACTGGTAGTGGCTCAAAAATTTTAAACCATGTCAAAACCAGCCTTAAGAAGAAATTTTAAATGACAGACTTAAGATTTTTGCACTATTTCCTTGGCCTCCAAGTTTTGCAAACCGAGGAAGGAGTTTTTATTTCCAAGTCTAACTATGCTTGTGACCTTCTTCATCACTTTCACATGGAAGATTGCATTCTGGCCCCTTCTCCCTTCCAGTCTGGAGTCAAGATTATTACCACTTGTACTTCTCCCGAAGTTGATGCCACTTTGTACCGTCAGTTAGTTGGTATCCTCTTATACTTGAATCATACCCATCCTAATATTTCCTTTGTTTTTGGTATTGTTTCCCGATATATGAAAAAACCCCATGAAAGCCAATGGAAATCAACTAAAAGAATACTTCAGTATGTCCAAGGTACAGTTAAGTTCGGGATACATTATAGTTCAAGGAGGACTCCTTTATTGGTTGGTTTCACTGATTTAGATTGGGCCGGTGACCCTAATGATCAGAAGTCTATTACATGTTATGTTTTCATCCTTGGTTTAGGACCTACCACTTGGGCCTATAAGAAACAATAGGTTATTTCTCTTTCTTTAGCAGAAGTAGAGTACTGAGCAACTGTTAATGCAAGTCAAGAAGCCTTGTGGCTCTAACAGATGATTTCATAGTTTGGATTCCAACAACAACATCCGACCATCCTTTGGTGTGACAATCAAAGCGCCATCAAGCTCGCCAAATACCTAGTTCAACATCAGCGCAACAAACACATCAAGATACACATGCATTTCATCAGAAAGCCCATTCATGATCGAGTTATTGAAGTTTTCTTCTACCCTACAGAAGATCAAGTTGCACACATATTCACAAAGTCTCTTATAGAAGCGAATTTTTTCAAACTTTGATCTATGTTAGGAGTTTAGGAAGTTGGCATTAAGGGGGGATAGGCTCTAATGCCTCCTTCCTTCTTCTATTGTGTCATATTTGCAAATACTTCAATCTTATCCCAAGTTGTTCTTAAGGAGGGATGTTAGGATATTTAGAAACTTAGGAGTTAGTTAAGATCAACTTTCTCTAATGTACTGTTAGGTAAAAGTGTGTTTCTTAGTGTGTTTCTTTAGTATGTATTAGTATGCATTTGTAGTTAGGAAATCTGACAGTAACTATATGTTCCCGACATAGATTTATTTGATGGTTCATATTCTCCTTGATCTTAAAGGCTACATTGATATGTGGCTTAACACCCAATTGGTCCATGATCTCTATTTAAAGAGCATGGAGGGTCATTTTCCAATGATAGATTATGAGAAGCTCTCTTGTAAAATCTCTCTATAAATTTTTCTTTTGCATTAATAAATTGCTCCAAGTGTCCACATTGGTTGGGGTCATGGATGTTTCCCCATAGAGGTTTTACCATGTGAAAACATTAATGTTTTGATCTTTGATCTGGTTGTGTGGGTGGTTACTGAAGGTGTTCGTCCTCTGTTGGAATACCTTTTTTTTCGAACAAATGTGAAAGTTATGCCCTTTCGAGAAAAATGCATAATGATGACCAAAGAGCCACGTGGCAGGTAGAAGTTGGTTCACGTGTTGATACCCCTCCTAACCACCTCACTTTTACAAATAAGATTCTTATGAAGTGACCCACTTTTATAGAATAAGAAAGGGTCACGTTTACAATGAAGTTGTTTTATAAAAGAAAGTTGCGTGCAAAATAAATAACTTTAAAAATGAAATATTAACGCTACTTATAGCAATTCACTTTTATAATTTAAGTGAAATACACTTTACAATGGATGCATTAACTTTAAAGAAAAAGTAATAAAAAATAGCCTTAAACTCAAGACCTCTTACTTGTAACTTAATAATGCAACTTTTAACCAAATGAGCCAATGCAATTGTATTGTTTAGAAGGAGGATTGTTGTTGTTGTTGTTGGTGATGATGATGATGATGTCCCCGAGGTGTAGGAAAATTAGTGATGGAGTGTGTTGTTAAGGATATCCGTGATGTTAAAGTCATCGGTTCGAAACCCACGGGGACAAAAAATCCAACCATGTTAAGGGTTGGTGTGGCTCAGGCCGAGTGCGATCCTCGGGTGATTTTGACGGCTTAGATGCCCCTGAGTCGTGGTTTCTTAGCCACAGGTTAGTCCCACATGTCACAGACAAACTAACAAACAAAAAAAAAAATGATGATGATGATGATGACGACCTTGGAGACCATTCTCATAAAAAAATATTTTTACACAAGAAAAAAACTTCGCTTCATGACAACAAAAGGGTTAGATATCGGTTAGCTTACCTAGAAAATGCAAGTTTTCCCTCTATTTTTGATTTACCGAGATCGCATAGAGTGCATGACAAAGAGCATACGTAGACAGGAAAACCATTTCCAGTCTGTTTCTAATTTGTTGAGATTGTACAGGGTGCAAGGAAAAGAGCATACGCAGATAAAAAAGAGTAGAAACTCATAAACAAAAAATAGAAAACCAAAATAAAAAACTGAAATATTATCTCTTCAAAAATTTAAAAGGGCGTATTTGGACTTTATACCTCTGGATCTGGATGAAATGACCATATCTTGGGCAAACATAAACCTTTTAGAGTGAAACAAAAAGAGTTCCTAACTAAAACGAGTGTTTAAGATTTAATGGAATAGTCCTCTCAACCCATAAATGTACGAAAATAGAAGAAACTAGAGATGATGTAACACAACTTCATGATCTTGATCTACAACGGGAGCGGGCCTTCACATGCACTATGATACCATGTTAGACAACACATATATTCCAATAGAGGACGAACACCTTTAGTAACCACTCACACAACCAGATCAAATATCAACACACCAATGTTTTGACATGGTAAAAGCCCTATGGGGAAACATCCACGACTCCAACCAGCGTGGCCACTTGGAGTAATTTATTAATGCAAAAGAAAAAAATTACTAAGATATTTACAAGAGAGTTTCTCACAATCGATCATCGACAAACGATCCTCCATGCGCTTTAAATAGAGATGAAGGACCATTTGGGTTTTAAGCCACAAATCAATGTAGTTGTTAAGGTCGAGGAGAATATGATATGTTGGATCACTCTATGTCAGGAACATATCATGACCACTAGATTACTTAACTACAAATGCATATTAAAGAAATACACTTTTTATCTAATGATGCATTAGACAAAGTTGATCTTAACTAACTCCTAAGTGTCTAAATATCCTAACAAGACTCTCCCTTTGATTAAAGGTATGGCCCCGAAGTGGCAATTGGCAAGTCATTGATCATTGCTCAAAGGACTTATACAAAGAAATTATGGAGGTTGAACCTCTCATTGGAAAAAAAACAAAACTTTATTGAAATTCTAGCAACACCATACTAACCCTCTGTACTTGTCAAAAAGTGCAACACACATTCATGGATCCACCCTTCTACGAAAATGTATTTGAAATTTTAGTGGGATATGTGCACCACTAACAACATGCATGAAAAAGAGTGAGTTCCAATGGAACGCACCAGCCCAAAGAGGATTTTCATTGTTGAAGAAGAAGGTAATCAAGAAATCTTGGCTTTATGAGACTTTGAAAAAGTGTTCCAAGTGGATTGTGATGCCAACAAAACAACAATTGGAGCAATGCTTAG
>ML782516.1:724419-743221 GCA_009831015.1 Picea engelmannii
TATTTATATGGCGAAGGATGTTATATTGGGTGTGAAGACACCTTATTTATATGGGTTGACTCTATGACGTTGCTTCACTCTAGAAGTGAATTTTTCAGGGTTGAAATCACATGACCATCTAAACCTTCTAAGGGTATGTATTTTGAATACATGATTATTCTTATATACCGATGTCGGTAAAAATATGCTATGCACTCACTGTTTTATGGAAATTAATGATGTGTGTCTATTTTTTAGTTTCATTATCTTTTTCTCATTCATTTTTATGTGAAACATGACTTCCCCCATGACCTGTGATGTGCCATATTGAAATTATATGCATGTGTACATTGGATCACATCAAGGGAGATTCATATGGCTAACATTCCATGGTGGCATCGATAGATAATCAAGATTGTTTGTATGTTTGAGAAGGAACTTCCCATGATTTTTATGGACTTGCAAGTCCATCTTCTAATTCACCTACCTTATGAGATTGAATTAGTTGGGGTGCTCTCATGTCATTGGATGTTCTTCTTAGAGAGGTACATGAAAAAATTGAAGGGGTTTTCTCGACAAAGGGAAAAACAAGAGGGCTCTATGGTAGAGGGGTACATAGTATACGAGTCGTTCTATTATGACAGTGAGTACATCAAAACAATTGACGACACAACAAGGGAAATCGTTTGGGACTACCATCATGATGAGAAAAAAAAGGAAGGGGAGCTACTCCAAACGAATGGAAAAATGAACTTGATAAAGAGTAAGTCAGTTATATTTTGTTAATTTAGTACAAAGAAATTGTTTACATTGAAGTTGATAATATATATTTCATGCCATGCTATTTGTTTTTAAATATTTTATACATCAGTGAATTCAGAAATTGATATCATCAATAAATTCATTCTTTAAGTTGATAATATGTGTTTTATCTCATTCTATTTGTTTGAATTTGTGTATACATGAGGGGATTTAGAAATGGATGCCATCAATAATTTAGTTCTTTACAACAAAGAGGCAATGAGACCAGGAATCACATTGTATGAAGAGAAAAGAAGGAAATGAGATAGTGACAAGAAAGCATTCAAATGGTTGAATGGTAGAAGCATTCCTTATCCTGATCATTTAAATGAAAATATGCCAAAAATATGTCCCAACAGTTGGGTGGATGACCAGATACAAGAGAAATTCGTGGAACTCTGGACGAACTAAACATAGGGATCGGGTGCAGGAACTCTATAATAACCTCTCTAATTAGTTCATATTTTTTAATAACTCTATAATAACCTCTCTAATTAGTTCATATTTTTTAATAACTCTATAATAACCTATTATGTTTTTATTAATTCTTCGGTTATTAGACATATGAAATTGTCCTTTGTTCACATTTTTACAAGTGATTTTGTTCCCGTCTATGTGGGAATATGGACATCATTTTCGCACTAAGTATGTTGATGATGGACACATCACACAATATTGTGGAGTGGAGGTTGATTTCGACCAATCTAGTTTTGTTAGCCACCATGATCAAAACCTAATAGAGGGGAAGTTAGGTTACATTGAAAAGATACAAGAGATCATCCAAGTGGACTTCTCATCGTTTCAATGTGTTATTTTTTGTTGCAAGTGGTGGGATGCCTTCAAATGGAGAAATGTAAGGGAATATCGTGATAGTGGGATAATATGTATTAACTCTAAAAAAATGTGGGTTAAAAATAAGGAGCCTTATGTTTTCCCAAAACATTGCAACCAAGTGTTTTTTTACCCAGATGTGTTGGATGGGTATTGGTGGTTCGTACTGAGATATGCACATATTTTTGAGAACAACAATGTTGTACTGCCAAGCGAGGAAGATAATCAGGGTGATGGAAATGAAGATTGATTTGTAAATTATTTGTTTGGACATTTATATCGTGGATGTGTCATTTTATTATGGGTATCTATAATTGACAATTATTTTTTTTTTCTTCATTTTATAATTATGTTGGATATGAAAAGTAAACAACCATTTACAACCACCATATTGAAAATGCATTAAACAGTACAAGCATAAGATGTGGTTTTGATATATTTTTATTGCCATATTTATTGTTTATTATAGAAAATTTATGTTGTATTGTATTAAAATGTGTTTATTTTAACCTTTGAATTACTAAGAATTAATTGAGATATCACAAAGTTGGTGACGTACAATAGTAAAGATTTATTTTAAATTATATTTTATTTAAAAAAAATGAAGATATTAAAAAACATTCAAACCCCAAAAATTTTATTGTTTGAAAAAATCAAAACTCAAATAAATATATATTTACTTTGATGGAACTTCTAAGGACAATTCCAACCAAATAACTTCATACAACATCTACGAGTTATGGAATCACACTTTTGGTGTTGGAATTACCAAGTTTGATGGCATTCCCCGCCTTAACTACTGCAACTATCACAGCCTTCACCTATTCCAATCCATCATGTAGTTTTATAATCATATAAACTTATATTAATCATTTTTTTTACATTCTCCTTGAAATAAGTATCAATATAGGAAGGCCATGGAAATTCTAAAAGAGTCATTTTCTAGAGCCTAGTTAGAATTAAGGAAAATTTTAATGATCCATACTTATCTAAAAGTATAGAAACCTTTGTCAATTTTACTAATTCTTAAAATAATAATTATAAAATGTTGGGTGCTATTATTTTTTAATAGAAGATTCATAAAGTTTGTATTAGAGTAAAAAATTGTGAAACCATTTCATCGAAAGTGTATAGATCAAAATGAAATATTATTCTCTATATTTAATATTTTAAATTTAATTGGATAAATTTCATGTATTATAATAGTTGGATATTATAAATTAATAAAATCTTTGGAAAAAGTAAATATTAATAAAATATAATAATTGTGATTTTAGTAAACAATTATATTATAACTTTGTCCTGTAATCTTTGAATAACAAAAAATTTAAAAATAACATTATTATTATATCATCATCATTATTATTATTAGTGAATAATTATGTCATAATGTTATTATTATAATGTATGAAAAAGACATAAATATTCAAATCATGATAATTTCACTCATCATATTTAAGTATTTTTGTTTCTAAACATGTTTAATCAACATATTGTATCTTGTTGGACAACCAACAATTCACCTTGAAGAAAAATTAAATTTTATATGACATTAATGGTTATAACTTTTTGCAATCACAATCCAAATTAAATGCTTTCATAAAAGTAAAGTTAAACATTATATGGAAGCTATAAATTTAAATGAGTGTTAGATATCAATTTTCACTTAAAAAGGGAGAAATCATTAACAATGTTCCTCATTAGTATATTTATAATACATTTTATAAATCAAACAACATCAACAACCACAACATTATATAAAAAACATAATATAGATGAGTGATATACATATGAATATACATGTCAAACATACATCTCAATTAAATATCCAATAAACATGTCATATATAGATCTCAAGTCAAATATAAAAAAATCAATATGCATGCCAATGAGCACCACTACTATCTAGGTCCACCACCATAGCTAGTTGCATCAGTGTTTCTGCTTCCATAGGTAGAGCCTCTATCAAGAACAACTATCTCAGAAACAAATGTCGACAAAAGTGCACTATCAAATGTCTCTCTATCAATATCATGAAGATGTGCAGCAGTACCCGATGTGAACATATTGTCCAAAACATCAAAATCTTGTGATGCAATTGGACTAGGATAAAGACAAGGATCGGTGGATGGTGACAAAAGTGGAGGAGGAGGAGAAGGATCAATAGAATATGGTGACACATGTCGAGGAGAATCAATAGGAGGAGGAGGATCAGATGTGGATGCAGGTTCAAACACATGTGGAGGGGAAGTAGGAGGAGGAGGAGGATTAAGAGTGGATACAAGTTCAAACACATGTGGAGGGGAAGTAGGAGGAGGAGGACCATGTGGTGGAGTAGAGGATGTGGATGGCTCTGCTTATGAGCTAGATATAGTGGGATCATGAGCAACACCCCTCAACATCTTAATGAGGTTGACGACACAACCAAAGCCTTAGTGGCCCAGCAAAAAGATAAATCCAAAAATCCCAAGAAGAAACATCATTGCCAGAACAACAAGAAAAACAAAGGTCCCAAACCCACTCAACCAACTTCCTTTCTTAATGGTAACAAAGGAGAAAAATCTAAAAGTAAGAAGACTGACAGACATTATAACTTTTGTGGGAAATATGGTCATGATGAGTCCAAATGTTTTAAGAAGATGGCATCTTTAGAAGCAGCGATGAAGAAGCAAAACATCAGTATTGACTCTACTTCTTCTTCTTCTTCTCATAGATATGCACTTTTTTCTTCTAGTTTCTCCTTCAATGAAACTTCTACTTCTTCTTCTGATGAGTGGCTTATTGATTTTGGAAAATATATTGTATGACTAAGGATAAAGCCATATTTTCTGCTCTAAATGAATGTAACACAGTGTATTCACTTAGTGAACATGTGACATAGCGCCTCATTCATGGGGTATTAAAGAATGCCCTTAATTTCATCAGATATTGATAAATACCTCCCAATATTCTTATGTTTAACCCCCCTCCCAATACATATTTGCAATAAAAGAAGCCCCTATTTGAACTAGATACCTATTTTTATACCCCTTAATACCTATAAACCCCTTGAGACCCCACATCCCCCCCCAAAATACCTACAATATATTGACCTTATTTTTCACAATTAAAAAATCCCCTTTATGAATGAACGTGATAAGATATTGGTCAACAAGGTGAAGCCCCCATGGAATGTAACACCAAAAAAATATTTGTTGGTGATGATAGATCTCTTAGTGTTGTAGGTTCTAGAACAGTTTAGGTAGATAATGGTCATTTTAATGGTGTATAATGTGTTCAAAGTATTTCCTGCAACCTTCTATCAGTATATCAAATCACTCATTCAAGTGAATGTAAAATTGTAGAGTTTTCACCGCACCAAGTTGTAATCAAGGATCTAAAATATCCTCAACATGTTCTTGCAACTGGAATTGCTAATGATATTACTAGGTTGTAAAATTTTGACATCTTTGGGTCATCATCTCTTCCATCAATTGTTTTTGCTCATTGCGGAAACTATGTAATCAACAAATGGTAACTGGTCTTCCTCTAGTTTCATGTAGAGATGGTGTTTGTGCTAGTTGTGTTCTCGACAAACATCATGAGGAAAATTTTGACAAACATATCTCTTAGAATGCCTCGACCCCTTTGCATCTTGTTCACAATGACTTGTGTTGTCCACTTTATTCTCCTTCTTTTTCTGGGTGCAAGTATTTCTTAATTTTCATTGATGACTTTTCCAGACACACTTGGGTTTACTTCTTAAAACTTAAGAGATAAGTTTTTGACAAGTTCTTGGCCTACAAGGCCCTTGTAGAAAAGGAATATGGACATCGGCTCCAAAGATTAAGAACAAATAATGGAAGCGAATATGTGGACAATCAATTTACAAGTTACTACTCTACACAGTGCATCCAAATGAAACACAATGTTCCATATACACCACAACAAAATGGTGTTGCTAAAAGAAAGAACCACACTTTAAAAGAAATGGATAATTGTATGATCTTATCTGAGGGATTAAGTCTAAAGTATTGAGTGGAAGCCATTAACTTTGAAAATTACGTAGTAAATCGCAATCCCACAAAGGCTCCTAAAAATACAACACCATAAGAAGCATGGAATAAACTTAATCCCAATGTAAGTCACTTCCATGTATTTGGCAGTGTAGCATGGACTCACATTCCTGATGAGAAAAGGAAAGCATTGCAGCCTAAAAGTGAGAATTGTATATTTGTTGGTTATTTTGAAGATGTCTAAGGTTACAAACTTCTTCAACCACATTGTAATGAAATTATTATTAGAAGATATGTTAAATTTGATGAAAATATCTTGGCCTATGAGCCTAATTCGATGCTTGTTCCTTCTTCGGCTTATCATCCATCTTCGACATTTGTGCCATCTACTATTCCTATTCTGGTTTCTTCTTCTTCTTCAGATGATGACAACGAGGATGAAAATACACCTCCACCTACTTACCTTCCTCTAGATGATTCCATTGAACCTGAACATGCACCAACACCACCATTTCCTAGATGGGTTTGTTCAACACGAGAAGCAATTAGTGATCTTGTCAATGATCCTTCATATTAGCATCAGACACGTTCACAGTTCCAACGAGCCTCTTCTCTTTTGAATAAAGTTTCAGAAACTCATGATCCAGAGACATTTGCAAAAGTTTCAGGTCATCCAGATTGGGATACAACAATGAATGAAGAGTATCATTCTTTAATGGAAAACGATACTTGGAACCTTGTACCTCTTCCAAAATGAAGAAAACTTGTCAGATGTAAATGGGTCTACAGAACTAAGTATGCATCAAATGGAAGTGTTGAAAGAAACAAGGGTCTATTAGTTTCCAAAGGATTCTCTGAAGTTGAAGGAATTGACTATAATGAAACCTTTTCCCCTATAGCCAAAATGAATTCCATCCACCTTGTTCTTTCCCTTGCAGCCTCACATAAATGGGAATTCCATCAGATGGATGTTAAATCCACCTTAACGCATGGGGATTTGCACAAAGAAATATGTATGGAACAACCTCCTGCCTATGTCCATAATGACTCCAACCTTTTTTTTTTCCTTAAGAAATATATTTATGGTCTTAAGCAATCTCCTCGAGCTTGGTATGCCAAAATGGACAACTTTCTTCTTGACACTGTCTTTTCTAGATGCCATTCTGATCCAAATGGCTATGCCAAGAAAGTAGGAAGCCATCTCATAATCCTTGTCCTTTATGTTGATGACCTTATCCTTACTGGTAGTGGCTCAAAAATTTTAAACCATGTCAAAACCAGCCTTAAGAAGAAATTTTAAATGACAGACTTAAGATTTTTGCACTATTTCCTTGGCCTCCAAGTTTTGCAAACCGAGGAAGGAGTTTTTATTTCCAAGTCTAACTATGCTTGTGACCTTCTTCATCACTTTCACATGGAAGATTGCATTCTGGCCCCTTCTCCCTTCCAGTCTGGAGTCAAGATTATTACCACTTGTACTTCTCCCGAAGTTGATGCCACTTTGTACCGTCAGTTAGTTGGTATCCTCTTATACTTGAATCATACCCATCCTAATATTTCCTTTGTTTTTGGTATTGTTTCCCGATATATGAAAAAACCCCATGAAAGCCAATGGAAATCAACTAAAAGAATACTTCAGTATGTCCAAGGTACAGTTAAGTTCGGGATACATTATAGTTCAAGGAGGACTCCTTTATTGGTTGGTTTCACTGATTTAGATTGGGCCGGTGACCCTAATGATCAGAAGTCTATTACATGTTATGTTTTCATCCTTGGTTTAGGACCTACCACTTGGGCCTATAAGAAACAATAGGTTATTTCTCTTTCTTTAGCAGAAGTAGAGTACTGAGCAACTGTTAATGCAAGTCAAGAAGCCTTGTGGCTCTAACAGATGATTTCATAGTTTGGATTCCAACAACAACATCCGACCATCCTTTGGTGTGACAATCAAAGCGCCATCAAGCTCGCCAAATACCTAGTTCAACATCAGCGCAACAAACACATCAAGATACACATGCATTTCATCAGAAAGCCCATTCATGATCGAGTTATTGAAGTTTTCTTCTACCCTACAGAAGATCAAGTTGCACACATATTCACAAAGTCTCTTATAGAAGCGAATTTTTTCAAACTTTGATCTATGTTAGGAGTTTAGGAAGTTGGCATTAAGGGGGGATAGGCTCTAATGCCTCCTTCCTTCTTCTATTGTGTCATATTTGCAAATACTTCAATCTTATCCCAAGTTGTTCTTAAGGAGGGATGTTAGGATATTTAGAAACTTAGGAGTTAGTTAAGATCAACTTTCTCTAATGTACTGTTAGGTAAAAGTGTGTTTCTTAGTGTGTTTCTTTAGTATGTATTAGTATGCATTTGTAGTTAGGAAATCTGACAGTAACTATATGTTCCCGACATAGATTTATTTGATGGTTCATATTCTCCTTGATCTTAAAGGCTACATTGATATGTGGCTTAACACCCAATTGGTCCATGATCTCTATTTAAAGAGCATGGAGGGTCATTTTCCAATGATAGATTATGAGAAGCTCTCTTGTAAAATCTCTCTATAAATTTTTCTTTTGCATTAATAAATTGCTCCAAGTGTCCACATTGGTTGGGGTCATGGATGTTTCCCCATAGAGGTTTTACCATGTGAAAACATTAATGTTTTGATCTTTGATCTGGTTGTGTGGGTGGTTACTGAAGGTGTTCGTCCTCTGTTGGAATACCTTTTTTTTCGAACAAATGTGAAAGTTATGCCCTTTCGAGAAAAATGCATAATGATGACCAAAGAGCCACGTGGCAGGTAGAAGTTGGTTCACGTGTTGATACCCCTCCTAACCACCTCACTTTTACAAATAAGATTCTTATGAAGTGACCCACTTTTATAGAATAAGAAAGGGTCACGTTTACAATGAAGTTGTTTTATAAAAGAAAGTTGCGTGCAAAATAAATAACTTTAAAAATGAAATATTAACGCTACTTATAGCAATTCACTTTTATAATTTAAGTGAAATACACTTTACAATGGATGCATTAACTTTAAAGAAAAAGTAATAAAAAATAGCCTTAAACTCAAGACCTCTTACTTGTAACTTAATAATGCAACTTTTAACCAAATGAGCCAATGCAATTGTATTGTTTAGAAGGAGGATTGTTGTTGTTGTTGTTGGTGATGATGATGATGATGTCCCCGAGGTGTAGGAAAATTAGTGATGGAGTGTGTTGTTAAGGATATCCGTGATGTTAAAGTCATCGGTTCGAAACCCACGGGGACAAAAAATCCAACCATGTTAAGGGTTGGTGTGGCTCAGGCCGAGTGCGATCCTCGGGTGATTTTGACGGCTTAGATGCCCCTGAGTCGTGGTTTCTTAGCCACAGGTTAGTCCCACATGTCACAGACAAACTAACAAACAAAAAAAAAAATGATGATGATGATGATGACGACCTTGGAGACCATTCTCATAAAAAAATATTTTTACACAAGAAAAAAACTTCGCTTCATGACAACAAAAGGGTTAGATATCGGTTAGCTTACCTAGAAAATGCAAGTTTTCCCTCTATTTTTGATTTACCGAGATCGCATAGAGTGCATGACAAAGAGCATACGTAGACAGGAAAACCATTTCCAGTCTGTTTCTAATTTGTTGAGATTGTACAGGGTGCAAGGAAAAGAGCATACGCAGATAAAAAAGAGTAGAAACTCATAAACAAAAAATAGAAAACCAAAATAAAAAACTGAAATATTATCTCTTCAAAAATTTAAAAGGGCGTATTTGGACTTTATACCTCTGGATCTGGATGAAATGACCATATCTTGGGCAAACATAAACCTTTTAGAGTGAAACAAAAAGAGTTCCTAACTAAAACGAGTGTTTAAGATTTAATGGAATAGTCCTCTCAACCCATAAATGTACGAAAATAGAAGAAACTAGAGATGATGTAACACAACTTCATGATCTTGATCTACAACGGGAGCGGGCCTTCACATGCACTATGATACCATGTTAGACAACACATATATTCCAATAGAGGACGAACACCTTTAGTAACCACTCACACAACCAGATCAAATATCAACACACCAATGTTTTGACATGGTAAAAGCCCTATGGGGAAACATCCACGACTCCAACCAGCGTGGCCACTTGGAGTAATTTATTAATGCAAAAGAAAAAAATTACTAAGATATTTACAAGAGAGTTTCTCACAATCGATCATCGACAAACGATCCTCCATGCGCTTTAAATAGAGATGAAGGACCATTTGGGTTTTAAGCCACAAATCAATGTAGTTGTTAAGGTCGAGGAGAATATGATATGTTGGATCACTCTATGTCAGGAACATATCATGACCACTAGATTACTTAACTACAAATGCATATTAAAGAAATACACTTTTTATCTAATGATGCATTAGACAAAGTTGATCTTAACTAACTCCTAAGTGTCTAAATATCCTAACAAGACTCTCCCTTTGATTAAAGGTATGGCCCCGAAGTGGCAATTGGCAAGTCATTGATCATTGCTCAAAGGACTTATACAAAGAAATTATGGAGGTTGAACCTCTCATTGGAAAAAAAACAAAACTTTATTGAAATTCTAGCAACACCATACTAACCCTCTGTACTTGTCAAAAAGTGCAACACACATTCATGGATCCACCCTTCTACGAAAATGTATTTGAAATTTTAGTGGGATATGTGCACCACTAACAACATGCATGAAAAAGAGTGAGTTCCAATGGAACGCACCAGCCCAAAGAGGATTTTCATTGTTGAAGAAGAAGGTAATCAAGAAATCTTGGCTTTATGAGACTTTGAAAAAGTGTTCCAAGTGGATTGTGATGCCAACAAAACAACAATTGGAGCAATGCTTAGCCAAGAGGGTAAGCCAATTGTATTGTTTAGTGAGAAGGTGATTCAAAGAAGAAAAACTCACTATATAATCAAGTTCTTTATGTAATTATTTAGACATTCAAGAAGAGGAGGTACTACTTGCTTCCTAAATAGGTTGTCCTTTACATTGATAATCAAGCACTACAATGCTTAAACAACTAAGGAAAGTTATTGTGAAACTACTCATTTGTGTTAATCTAAGCATAGATTTGAAAATTCAAAGTAGGTTGCTTATGCCTTGAGTAGGAGGACAACATTGCTAACTATCTTAACTATGGCACTGGTAGCATTGGAAGAGATGGATATTCAATATGAGATAGATTCAAATTTTGTTGAAGCGTAGAAGGTCAACAAAGAGCCATGGAGTGAAGACTAGACTCCATTCGTGGATTTCTTCATTAAAGAAAGATTTATGTTTATAAGTGAACAATTGTGCATTTCAAGAGGGTCAATGGGGGAGAGCCTCATAAGGAAGCTCTACATAATAGAAGTTTGAGTGTATGTTTTGTCATGGACAAGACATATGCATTAGTTGGATAATATTACTATTGACTAGGGATGGCCAAAGATGTGAAGAAATGGGTATAAAGTTGCATAATTTGTCTGCACACAAAGGGGAAAAGTAAAAAACTACACTATACAAGCCATTGAAAGCCCCATGGGAAGATATCAACATCAAGTTTGTGTTGGGATTTCCATGAACTCAATGATGTATCGACTATCTTCATAGTTGTAGATAGATTTTAAAAAGTGGAACATCTATTCCTTGTGAGAAAAATAGTGATGCAATAAACATCAATGTGTTGATTCTTTAAAGAAATCATTTGTTTGCATACTTTTCCACAATGCATAGCCTCATACAAGGACAATAAGTTTATTGATCATTTTTGGAGGACTTTGTGGAAGAAGTTGGACATGAGATTGTGGTTCAATGTTACATACCATTCACAAATTGATGGACAAACCAAAATAGTTACTTGAAGCCTTAGAAATCTATTAAGATGTTGAGTTGGAGAGAAAATAGAGAATGACATTTGGTGTTGGTGCAAGAAAAATTTGTGTACAATATCTCTATGAACAAGGTTACAAGAAAGAGTCCTTCCCAAACCATAAGTGGCAAGTTACTGAGAGTAATAACACATTTAGCAAGATTGCATGAAGACAACAAGATCATTGCAGATGCAGAGTCATTTGACAGGAATACATAGGAATTGCAAAAACAATTCCAACAACAACTACAACAAAGTAGCCAAGGGTAAATAGAAGGATGATGAGAAAATATAAGAAAATTTGAGGAAGGAGACATTGTGCTAGTGCACATGAGGAAGGAAACACTTATGAAGTCACATATAACAAGCTGAAAATAAATAGGATAAAGTCCTACAAGATTATCAATAAAATTTCAAATAACGTTGATGTGCTAGAAATGCGAGAGGGTTTGGATATCATCACATATTTATATGAGTTCAATGAGGGAACTATGAATGAAAACAACAAATTCTATAGTGAGAGAGGGATGAAATTGTTAAAATCTTGGAGGAAAGAGTTGCATGAAGAACCTAGAGTTAGAAGACAAAAGATCACTTGGTTCATTGAGAAAGTAAGGCCTAGAAGAAGCCACTTAGATTTGAGAAAAATAGTTGGATTGAATCAAGCAACCATTATGTAAAGGGTGAATCCATGAAGTTGGATAACACTTTTTGGCAAGAGAGAGTATGGAAAACTGTTTTCATACCCTCAATTGAGGTAATTTTAAGCACTCAATTGATCACTCAATCAACCACTTAAATAATCCCTTGATCAAGGGTTCTTGATAGATGTGACAAACCCTTGATCTATGTGTTTGATTGGATTAAGTAAACCCTCCATTTGGGTGTTTGCGGGGTGTACAGTTTCTCCAGTGGTTATAGTTGCAGCAGAGAGGCTCCATTGGGGTAAACCCTCGATTGAGCTAGGTAATTCTTTTAATAAACTTACAAACAATCCTCTTTATTTTTACCTTTTTAAAGGAACTCATTTATTTGGACTTTTTTCACATTTGAACAATGATGTGTAGATTTATATTTACTTTCTTAATAATTAATGAATTAACTTTATTGTCATATACTTTCTTGGTAGTATATATATATATATAAGCTGAACATTGAAATTAATATGAACAAAAGTTACTTGTTAACTTGAAATTTGCAAAAGTTAGCAGGGATGTTGTCTAGTGGCCAGCAAACGTACTGTTAAGGCGTTCGACCCAACAATTACTGATTCCCTTAGATACAAAAAAAAAATTGAAATTTGCAAAGACAAATATTTAATTAAATGAAAATTTAACACATTAAATGACATGAATATTTAAAAAAAATACAATACAATTTCTTACAAATTGTTTTTCCCCAAAAATTATATAAATTTAAAATTTTTTAATTTAAAATATATGTAAAATATCAAATTTTCATCCCTACATTTTAAAAAACAACTACTCATGTTTATAAATTCACAAGATTTATTAAATTTTGTAATCACTAAAGCACTTCTCTTCTTACTATAAAATTTTGATGTGAGAACATCATCTTGAGTCTCGGTGAAACTCCCTCTTGACCTTCGAAAACAACGTGCGTATTTTCATGGTAGCATTGCCAAACAGGCGAAACATAAACTTCGATCTGGCCGGTCATCTCTTCTCGATAGATCCTAGCCGTTATTGGGACTAGTTGGAGTAGCTTGGGGAAGACAGTGATTTAACATTAAACATTTGTACACAGTGTTTAATGTTGTAGGGTGAACAATATACAGTTTGTTAAGCAGTATTGAATGTTGAGATAGTATCAAGTTGATCTGACAATGTATATATAGCTTATTCCAACATTTAATGATAAGTAACAGGTTGTATATTGCAAGGTAGGATGGAGACTCCAAAGTTACATGGAACATTTAATGTTACAAGGTAGAAAGTTATGTAAGTACTTCTAATAAAAAGATTGTCTAATCCCCTTGCAAAGGTTAGAGTTTGGGGTTTTAAGAAGGTTCCAGTTGTAATTCAATGCACATTTTGTTGTGGGTGGGTCGATCAATTTGAAATGATTAATTAATTATTAAGAGAGTAAGTTGGAAAAGATTAATTATTGGAAGGAGTAAGGAGGAAAATGCAGTAGTATTGAGAACAGGACGATTATCACTCACAAGAAGAGAAGAGAGAAAGGAGAAGAGAAGAGAGAAGGAAGGAAAATAAAACTAACAAATAAGCAACAATATCTATTGAGAAGGATTAAATTGGTGGAAAAAAAATTTCATTCCCAATAAAACCCATTGTAAGCTAAGCTTAGATTTAGATCAGTAGATCTTGAGAAATATTTTGATTCAGAGTTTGGAAACAACAGTGAAGGCCCATTGAGACATGCTTGAAGTAATTAGAAGTTTGATTAATACATTAGTTATGGCAGCTCATCCATTGTGTGTTTGTTTAATTATTTATTGTGCATGTGCTTCCAAATTGGTGTTTTCTGTATTTTAAGAATTTGAATTGCAACACTAGTTTTTTGTAGTTACTCTTTCATGCGCTAAGGTTGTATCAATTTTTTGATATCAAAACTTAATCAATCATTGCATAGTGGAGTATAATCTTATTGTTTTGCATTACATTTTAAGATCTGCTATGTCAAACTTCTCATTGGAATATCAAAAACAGTGAACAAAGTGCATAATAAATGTATAGTATCTTATGTAGTTGACGTAACTTGTAAGATTTTTAATCCAAGAATCATCCTCACCATTGCTTCATATCAGCAAGGAAAAAATCCATTGTATTAAACTATGTGCCTATCTAGGATTCAACCATAAAATGATGTGCATAATGGAGTGCAGTGATCCTATAATTAGGAATTAACTAGAGAAGCCAATAGGTTGTAAACTAAGTTAAATCACGTGGTAAACCCATGACTAGGTTAGGTTAATCAATGACTAAGTTAGGAGATCACAGGAAAATCAAATGCAATTAAACATCAATGAGCTTCTCTAAAGACTTGAAAGATTGATATTAAGGAGATTAGAAACTGAGGATTGGTTATTGAAATTCAAAATAAAATTGCAGAAGTGAAAGAGTAGAAAATGTTCAAAGAGGATTTTACCAATAGATCATGAGAGGGGTAGCTCCTATCAAAATAAAAATAGATCTGGAATATCTTTTGCTGGAGTTAAGAGGGGTTTCTCAGGATCTCTGTGTAATGTCCCCAAGGCTGAGCCCATTTGTAAATCTGATGTGTGAAATGAATTGTAAATATGTGTTATAGGCTAGTGAGCCAAGTTTGTATAAGCCGGTGGGCTTATGTGATTTTTAGGCCAGAGAACCTAAGGGTTGGAGGCCAAGGGCCTGATTTTGTACTTGTATGTATGCAGAACATTTAAGAAAATTGTAAACACCGCCAGGTGCAGACCGAACACGATGAATGAATGAAGGGGGACTGAGCTTCCACAGAGAAGGCAAGGGATCAGGGGTTGGAAGGTGGGAAAAGGGGCTAAGTGTTTAGCCTAGGGGGCTTAAACCTGAGAATAATATTTTAAATATTATTCCAAAAAGACATGTTCATTTTATGTTCTATCCTAAGTTTCTGGCCAGGGGAGGATGTACAAGGGTGATGCGTGTTGGTGGAACACATGCAGTTCCATGGGTGACAAGTGTCAACCCTGGTGCATGCGAATAAAACGACCAAGGTAGACCACGAGGGGGTTCCCTCTCCCATTCAATTGGACTGCCTGAGCGTGTATGGGCTATGAGCAGTACAACTGACCTGAATTCTGTAGAGAACCTTCGTGCGTCCCTGTGATCCGAAAAGTCTGTGTTTGGCTCTGAGAAAACTCATGTGTACATTCCCTGAACCAAAAGCCTGTGTTGATTTCGGAAAAGAGTCTGTGTTTGTTCTCGAAAGTTGGTACACCCCTTCTCTATTCTAAACCGTGGAGTCTGAATCGACCTCTGCGTGGACAACTCGTCACGCATCCCTGGGAATCCAGAGTGTGAGTCTATCCCGCATTTCCAGATTGAGAAAACAGAAGTGTCCCGTCCCTACTAAGCATGGTTATGTTGTTGCACCTGTCTGGAGCTGCCCTGGGGTGTTCGTGTCTAGATTCCCGTTGATTGTGGTGGGTGTGTAGTGTTTGATCCTTTGTGGATTGTTGGCCAGTTTGTACAACACTCTCTCCAGGTGAGAGAGGTGATCGAAGTTGGAAGAACAAGTTTTTGGGCCTGTGAGCGACTCCCTCCAGGTGAGAGAGTGCGCAAAGGAAGGAGAGAACTCTTGGAAGGAACCTTGTAGCTTCCATAGAGCCCGGAGACTTCTGGTCCGGCCTGTTCCTGTAACCCAAGGCAAGGGATATTAGCAGCTGAAGGACTGTCCAGGTGACAAAGAAGGTGTATACTCCTGGGGTGGAACAAGCATGTGGTGAATGAGGGTCTGTGGGCAGTGAGCGTGAGAGGTTCCTGGGAGAGAATCCCATCCTTGTGGCTGTGTGCTATTTTCCCTGTAACCTCAGCCTAGCCTAGGATTCCTTGTCTAGGGGTGGAGATTAGTCCTAGCTCGGGGGTGACCCACTGCTGAGCTTGATGAGCAGTGCGGTCTAAGGCTGGGAGGTTCGTGGACGACCTGCACTTGGTTGGTGGAATCTACCACTGTTAAAAGATAAGTATCTAATTATGTTTTATTCATGTTTTACATGACTGTGTTGCTTATCTTACCATGAATTCCACTGTGTATATGAATTAATATTAAACGCTATTGACTGTTAATTATAGCAGTAAATAATATGTTTTACTCTGAGCTTAAATGTGTTTATTTGTTTAAATGCATGTGGATTATATAATGCCTGTATGAATTATGCACAAAGTGGTGTTATAGATTTCTTTTAAGAGCGTTTAAACCTTGGTAGCCAGAAAAGGTGCGCTACAGTTTGGTATCAGAGCCAAGGTTTTGACACTGAGCCTAGATGGGCCAGTTGAGTGGTCTTTAGACCGAGGGTGAGAGGAGAAATTGTGTCTGGAGGACCAATTTCGGACCCTGGTATGGTCCGGAGTGTCAAGGAGTTACTTGACTGTGCCTCTAAGCTCAGGAGGTATAGCGATGTTGTGAAACCGCAACTGGTGTGGTCTATGGCCACAGGGAGAGAGGACTCCACACCAGCAATGCTGGGGCCTTAGGATCGGTTCGAGAGGGAAGGTGAGCCCTCATGACCGTCGGATCTGGAAAATGTGCACAGGGATTAAAATCCCTTTTGAATTGCACAGGAGTGTGGGGATCGCGATACGCAAACTCCCGAAAACCCAAAAACCCGAGAAGATCTACACTGTAGATCTGGGAGGAAGGCTCGATCGTTAGATCTAGCGGAGTCGCGCTCGATTTAGTCGCGAAAACTTTTCGAATTTCGCAAAGTCGTGAGAGGAAGTGAGGAAGGTGAACACCTCCGAAACCCGAAACGCTGAAACGATCTACACCGTAGATCGTAGGAAGGTAGTTGACCGTCCGATTCGGCGGAGGAGTAAATCGTAGATTTTGGGATTTTGGTAGATGGAGGTTCGAGATGTGAGGTGCACGAACACCCCGAAATGTTGAAAAGATCTACACTGTTGATCTGAGGAGGGGATCTGACAGTTGGATTCCTTGCTTGGAATGGACGTGGGCGCATGAATGTGTACCACGTGCCAGTGAGTCGAGAAGACATGTGAGAGTAGTGGGACCCGAAGATGTCACCGAAGGTGACGTGGACCCTCCTGAATGTACCACATGCCATGGTGGTGAAGGGCGACAGCTGTGCTGTGGGCCCGAAGATTAAGGTAATTCGCGATTTCAAAATTCACAAGGGAGGAGCACAAAGACTCAACACTCCAACTCGCAAAGTCGCGAGTTGGCGAAGGAGTGCTAGCACTTATCCCTAGCCTACGGTCATGTGTACCAGGCGTTAGCGAGGAGGGATCCATACCTGTGTCGCATCTCAGGTATCAACGTTTAGAGGAAATGAGTCGAGGGTCTTCGACTCATGAAATCGCGAGTTGTGAAAGGGTGACTTTGGTTACGAAGATTTAACTGTTGGATCTTCATGGACCGAGATTCCGACGTTCCGAAGTCCCGGAATTTGCAGAGCCGAACGAGAGCTCAGAAAACTTATTTGAATTGAAATGTCTTTTGTTCTTGTTCGTATTAGTTTATAAATGTTGTGGATTGTTCGTGAGGTTTTAATGGCCTGACAAACTTTGAATTGAATTGCACAGTGCGTGTGCAGAGTTCAACGAGAGTCAGGATTCTAGTTAACCAACGTCGAGTATGGAGTGGGAAAAGGTGTAGATTGCCTCCAAAACAGAGGACGAAAGGGTAGGAAGGAATGCCAACCTGGGAGTCGAAGGAACAAACTCTAATGGGCATGGAAAAGAGACGGATAAGGAAGAACATATGATGAAACTCATTGAAAGATTGCAGAAAGATGCTCAGGCTCGCTTAGCTGATAGCCAAAAGCTCATGAAAATCAGGGATCGACAGGGTGAATTCAACTTAAAAATGTTGAAGAGCCTGGAAAGAATAGAAAATAAATTGGAAAAAGGGAGTGACACAAGCAGATCAAGAAGTGTCAGAACCCCTGAGAGGAGGAGAAGATCGAGGAGTGGTAACATACATTACCGTCTCTCCCCGAAGCATTCTGGCAAGGAGACACACAGTAGTTCAAGCTCATCCCCTACCAGAAAACACCAAAAATTTGGAAGGGATGAATTGAAAGGGGAAATCAACAAGATTAAACCGCCTACATTCGATGGTGAACATAAGAAGGAGGAAGATGTCGAAACATGGTTTCTAGGTATGAAGAAATACTTCCAACTGCAGAATTATTCTGCCTATGCAGAAGGAAGAATTGCAATGTACCAGTTGAAAGGAAAAACATCCATGTGGTAGGATCAGTTGGTGTAGGTGCAACACATCAGAGAGAAAGAGGTCACTTGGAAGGAATTTAAGAGGTATTTCGAGAAGAAATACCTAACTAAAAGGTACTATGACAGAAAGATGAAGGAGTTCTTCGAACTCAAGTTGAGCAACATGACCATTGATGAGTATGAACGAAGTTTTCTGGAACTACTGAAGTATATTTTGTTCATCAAAGATGAGGATGTCAAAATTTAGAGGTACCTGAGCGGACTGCCACCTTCCATTGGTGACAAGATTCAATATGACGATCCTAAGACCATGGAAGAAACCATAAGAAGGGCGAAATGCTTATACGAACAACAAAGAGAAAAGCCTACCTTTCGGAAGGCTTGGGATGACCAGAAGAGGTT
>ML782516.1:744102-754703 GCA_009831015.1 Picea engelmannii
TAAGTCTTGTTCAGTAGACATGAAAGGAATGAACACTAAGGCTGAATTGAACATTCTGCCTTTAGGATCATATGATTGCTTAATTGGGATGGACTGGTTGGACAAACACCATGCCCTCCTGGACTGCCATAACAAGAGGTTTACATGCCTGAACGAAGAGGGAAATTAGGTAACAGTCCAAGGAATTCCCAGAGCCGTGGTTGTTAGGGAAATCTCAGCCATGCAGCTGAAGAAATGTTACCGGAAAGGCTGTCAATTATTTGTAGCTCAGGTGGAAGAAGCATCCCGAGATGTAGTCTCGAATATGGAAGATCACGAGGTACTCAAAGAGTTCAAGGACGTATTTCAGGAGGTACCGGGACTACCTCCAAAGAGGGACATCGATTTTTCTATAAATTTGATGCCTGGAGCAGTTCAGTTTCGAAGGCTCCTTATAGAATGAGTACACCAGAGCTGAAAGAGTTGCAATTGCAGCTCGAAGAGCTATTAAAGAAGGGATACATTCACCCCAGTGTGTCACCTTGGGGAGCCCCAGTCCTATTCGTGAAGAAGAAAGATGGGACATTGAGGTTGTGCATAGATTTCTGAAAGTTGAATAAGGTAACTGTCAAGAACAAGTATCCTCTGCCAAGGATCGATGATCTTTTTGATCAGTTCAAGGATGCGAACATATTTTCAAAAATAGATCTCAGATCTGGATATCCCCAAGTGAGAATAAATGATGAGGACATTAGCAAGAACGCCTTTAGAATAAGGTACGGTCATTATGAATTCACAGTGGTGTCGTTTGGACTGACAAATGCACCTGTTGTTTTCATGTACTTAATGAATGGAGTGTTCAGAGATTATTTGGACAAGTTTGTCATAGTCTTCCTGGACGACATCTTGGTGTATTCCAAGTCAGAGGAAGAGCATGAGAAACACCTGAGAATGGTGCTGCAGGTGTTGAGAGAACACCAACTGTACGCAAAACTTAGTAAGTGCTCATTTTATCAAAGGCAAATTCATTACTTGGGGCACATTATATCAAAGGAAGGGATCACTGTGGATCCTGAAAAGGTTGAGGCCATTCGAGAATGGTCAGCACCAAGGAATGTGGCAGAAGTTAGATCTTTTATGGGTCTGGCAGACTACTATAGAAGGTTTATAGCCGGATTCTCAAAGATAGTTCATCCTATCACTTCCTTGCAAAGGAAGGAGAAGAAGTTCTAGTGGAATGAAGAATGTGAGAGCAGCTTCCAACAATTGAAGCAGCTACTAACTAGTGCTTCAATCCTGAAGATTGCAGATCCAAATAAGGATTACGTAGTGTGCACCGATGCGTGTAAGGAGGTGCTGGGAGGAGTTCTCAGCCAAGAGAGATTTGTAATTTGTTATGAGTCCCGAAAGCTGAAAGAGCATGAAAGGAATTATGCCACTCACGATTTAGAGCTAGCAGCAATCATCCACGCCTTGAGGAAATAGAGACATTACCTCATGGGCAAAAGATTCGAGTTGAGAATAGACCATAATGGTCTGAAGTTTTTATTTGATCAGCCGACTTTAAATGCTAGGCAAATCAGATGGCTGGAGTTTCTGTGCGAATATGACTTTGATATCAATCATATCAAAGGGAAAGAAAATAAGGTGGCTGATGCACTCAGTAGAAAAGTGCACGAAATACATGCTACAACCATTAGCATGTACAGGACTGAAATTAAAGACAGAATTTTGGAAGTTGCAAATGTTGATTTGCAGTACAGAGGTTTAGTAGCAAAGCTACAGTAGCGTGAGAGACCACAGACCAAGGAAAGTTACACCTTCGGAACTAATGGCTTACTTTTGTATAAAAACAGAGTGTATGTACCTAATGTCCGAGAATTGAAGCTGACAATTCTAAAAGAAATGCATAACGTGGCTTATGCTGGACATCCTGGATATCAAAAGACT
The DNA here is from genome assembly GCA_009831015.1 of Picea engelmannii. Classification (NCBI taxonomy): domain Eukaryota; kingdom Viridiplantae; phylum Streptophyta; class Pinopsida; order Pinales; family Pinaceae; genus Picea; species Picea engelmannii. The sequence goes on from ML782516.1 coordinate 746,032, forward strand.
ATGACATCAATCAAAAGCCATTATTTTTGGCCGGGTATGAAGAAATAAATCATTGAATACATTGCCAGATGTATGGAGTGCCAGAAGGTTAAGGTTGAGCATAGGCACCCAACACGGTTGTTGCATCCTTTACCCATCCCTAAATGGAAATGGGATGTGGTAACAATGGATTTTATCACCGGACTACCTAGAACAAGCAAGCAACATGATTCAATCATGGTGGTGGTGGACAAGCTTACTAAAGTTGCCCATTTTATTCCACTGAAAACCACCCACAGGGCAGCTGATGTTGCTGATATCTTTTTAAAAGAAGTTGCACGCTTGCACGGAATTCCTAAGACAATTGTGTCTGATAGGGACTCGAAATTCACCTCAAATTTCTGGAAATGACTATTCAAGGGATTCGGAACGAATCTGAACTTTAGTACAACGTATCATCCTGAGTTTGATGGTCAGACAGAGAGGGTGAACAGGGTAATAGAAGACATACTGAGAATGTATGTGATGGATAAACCATCAAGTTGGGAAGACTACCTGCATTTGGTAGAATTCGCCTACAATAATGGGTATCATGCATCATTGAAGATGAGCCCATTCGAAGCACTTTATAGAAGAAAGTGCAATACTCTAGTGAGCTGGGATAATCCAGCTAACAGAGCAGTGGTTGGGCCTGAACTGCTCAAAGAGATGAAGGACCAAATGATAAGGATTAAACAGAATCTGAAAGCTACCCAGGATAGACAGAAAAGTTACGCTGATAGTAATAGAACCTATAGAGAATTCAAAGTGGGTGACCATGTTTTCCTGAAAGTGAAGACTAACAGGAGTTCCCTAAAGTTAGGAAGTTGCGCCAAATTGGCAACAAGATTTTGTGGGCCATTTGAGATCCTGGAAAGGATTGGGCCAGTTGCATACTTACTTGCATTACCTGCCTCTATGATTGTACATAATGTATTTCATGTTTCACTGCTTAAGAAATATGTACCGGATGCTAATCATGTTATCGATTGGAATGTGATTCAGGTGGAACCAGAGGGTGTACTGCAAGTGCATCCTGTGCACATATTGGACAGGAAAAGAAAACAGCTCCGGAATTGAGCCATAGAACTTGTAAAGGTCCAGTGGACCTGGTACGGTCCTGAGGACGTGACATGGGAGCATGCAGATGTTATGCAGGTAGAGTACCCGCATCTTTTTGAAAATTTTTGAAAAGCTTGCAGATGTTGTGTAAAATTGCACCGAGGACAGTGCAAAAATAAGGGAGGGGGATTGTAATGTCCCCAAGGCTGAGCCCAGTTGTAAATCTGATGTATGAAATGAATTGTAAATATGTGTTATAAGCTGGTGAGCCAAGTTTGTATAAGCCGGTGGGCTTATGTGATTGTTAGGCCAGAGAGCCTAAGGGTTGGAGGCCAAGGGCCTGATTTTGTACTTGTATGTATGCAGAACATTTAATAAAATTGTAAACACCGCCAGGTGCAGACCGACCACGATGAATGAGTGAAGGGGGACTGAGCTTCCACAGAGAAGGCAAGGGATTAGGGGCTGGAAGGTGGGAAAAGGGGCTAAGTGTTTAGCCTAGGGGGCTTAAACCTGGGAATAATATTTTAAATATTATTCCAAAAAGACATGTGCATTTTATGTTCTATCCTAAGTTTCTGGCCAAGGGAGGACGTACAAGGGTGATGCGTGCTGGTGGAACGTATGCAGTTCCATGGTTGACAAGTTTCTACCTTGGTGCATGCGAATAAAACGGCCAGGGTAGACCACGAGGGGGTTCCCTCTCCCATTCGATCGGACTGCCTGAGCGTGTACGGGCTCTGAGCAGTACGACTGACCTGAGTTCTGCAGAGAACCTCCGTGCATCCCTATGATCCAAAAAGTCTGTGTCTGGCTCTGAGAAACTCCGTGTGTACATTCCCTGAACCAGAAGCCTGTGTTGATTTCGGGAAAGAGTTTGTGTTTGTTATGGAAAGCCGGTACACCCCTTCTCTGTTCTAAACCGTGGAGTCTAAATTGACCCCTGCGTGGACAACTCGTCACGCATCCCTGAGAATCCAAAGTGTGAGTCTATCCCGTGTTGCCAGATTGAGAAAACGGAAGTGTCTCGTCCCCGCTAAGCCTGGTTATGCTGTTGCACCTGTCTGGAGCTGCTCTGGGGTGTTCGTGTCTGGATTCCCATTGATTGTGGTGGACGTGTAGTGTTTGATCATGTGTGGCTTGTTGGCCAGTTTGTACAACACTCTCTCCATGTGAGAGAGGTGGTCGAAGTTGGAAGAACAGGTTGTTGGGCCTATGAGCGACTCCCTCCAGGTGAGAGAGTGCGTAGAGGAAGGAGAGAACTCCTGGAAGGAACCTTGTAGTTTCCATAGAGCCCGAAGACTTCCGGTCTGGCCTGTTCCTGTAACCCAAGGCAAGGGAGATTAGCAGCCGAAAGACGGTCCAGGTGACAAAGAAGGTGTATACTCCTGGGGTGGAACAGACATGTGGGGAATGAGGGTCTGTGGGCAGTGAGCGTGAGAGGTTCCTGGGAGAAAATCTCATCCTTGTGGCTGTGTGTTGTTTTCCCTGTAACCTCAGCCTAGCCTAGGATTCCTTGTCTAGGGGTGGAGCTTAGTCCCAGCTCGGGGGTGACCCACTGCTGATCTTGATGAGCAGTGCAGTCTAAGGCTGGGAGGTTCGTGGAAGGCCTACACTTGGTTGGTGGAATCTACCACTGTTAAAAGATAAGTATCTGATTATGCTTTATTCATGTTTTGCTTATCTTACCATGAATTCCGCTCTGTATATGAATTAATATTAAACGCTATTGACTGTTAATTATAGCAGTAAATAATATGTTTTACTCTGAGCTTAAATGTGTTTATTTGTTTAAATGCATGTGAATTATATAATGCCTGTATGAATTATGCACAAAGTGGTGTTATAGATTTCTTTTAAGAGCGTTTAAGCCTTGGTAGCCAGAAAAGGTGCCCTACACTCTGCATTACCACAGTCCTAAATCACTTCGCTGAGGAAAACATATCATCATTTGAATAGCAGAGCAGTCATGCAGTATAGATGTGAAGCTTCAACGTCCCAAATTGAGCTCCACTTTTCAATCACAAGGGAGCATTTCACATACACCGTGAAACATACTAGATGGCTTGCCTCTTAAAAATGGAGGGGTCCTAAAGATTATCTCATATGATCTGAGTCCTAAAATTATTGTGCAATACAACAAGAGCCGTTAGCAGCTCAACAGGAAAATAACAGATCATATCAGTAGCCTCCAGCGTTGATAACTTCCAAGAGTGTGCAACTCAATGCTACTGAAACTCTAAGATCTAAATACAGTAATAGAGTAAAATATCGAGAGTTAATGCCTGGGACAGTGACAGTTCTGATACAAGACTTAAAAGTTACACCAAAAGCAAATAGAAGACTGCCATGAGAAGATCCATGCTGGTGAGGTCCTGAAGAAAATGACTACCTTGGAGGCTTGAAGAAGATTTGTGCTCCTCTAGCAGGAGGCTCCAGCTCTCTCCTGGGTGTAGAATGAATCCCCTATGTTCCTTGGAAGGTTCTCCCTATTTCATCAAGAAAATGCTCTTACTGTAGCTTTGTGTTGCCTCAAATCGTTAATTCCTGATGTACAAGTAGCTTAAGGTGACAAGTGAGGCCATATAAATTCATAAATTATTATTCTTCAATGTAATCCTGGTGCAGCTGGGAAGTGAATGAGTGAGAGGTTTGAACCGTGATTCATATTGATCTCCGCTTGAAAATTTCTTTTTAGATGAAATACACATTCCATGTATTTCTTTTCAATTCAAGGATAATACCGAAAGTAAACAGCCTAGGGACATCAAGTAAGACTTAACAATCTTTACCATATATATATGAGAATATACTTAATCTCTGGTTTGTAAACCACATCTTTCAATAACTCAAACTAACCTATATAACATGCATTTGTTTGAATATTTGAGTTGCATTTGTTTGAATATTTGAGTTTCATATTCTTCATTGTCGAATTCATGCACCGCATCATTTGAATCATTGTTTCTCACCACCAACAAATGGTCTCTAAAACAAAATAACTGGAAAAGATCATCTATCTCACGCTCAGTGATTCAACCAAACTGTGTCATTATACTCCGAATCGACTGAAGTACCGTGGCATTCATTAAAGCCATCGACGCTAATGGAATACAGATTCCACCCTTCTTTTTCTCCTTGTTATGACCAAAATCCAGTTCTGTAAGTCAAGAATTTCTGCGTCACTTTATTCCTTTCATCGCCTCATTTCCTTTAAACGAAAGGCTTTATCTTTCCGACGGCATCTGCCAGCTTCTTGGTGTGCAATTATTCCTTACCGTATATTTAATCAAACTTTATTTTTGCAAGCACCACTGCTTTAAATCCCCCCTTATAAATGTTCAGACTTGACTAGGCATTCTTGTATCTTTATTTTGCTTTTCCTGTTTCAGGCTTGAGTTTCTGCTCTCTCGAAACGCGGGGGCCAGCGTAAATTTTTCAATTCTATAATTTCATATTTGATTTCAGAACAGGTACGAAAACTGTGCTGTGGATTCTTTCGAAAATGGCGGAATTAGAAGATGTTCCGGCAATTGTTTGCGACAATGGATCGGGCACGGTGAAGGTAATGTAAAACGGTTCTTGTCACTTGAAAATCGGCAGGAAGAATCAATCTCTGGCTTTTTTCTTGCTATGTTACTAATTACTTTTAACAAAGCAAGGTTCATTCATCAAAACGGAATCCTTTTTCTGCTGTAAAAATTTCGTATCAATATGCACAGTGCCTGTAATGCTGAAAACGCTTAAACCTATAGTATGTCTAAGATTCAAAGAGTATTTTAAAGCACGAAATACACGTTCCTTTCGTTTTCTTCACCTTCCTCCAATTAGAATTTCTGGACATTGTCGGTGTAATCTGCTGCTTTCCTTATCTTTTTCTAGTTGGACTGTGAAGTGTTTTAGCACAATTTTCGGTCCTTGCAAATACCAATATATCTTGAAAATATGGAGGAAAATTGCTTTGAAGATTTTATTTATTTCTCCTTTCGTTCTCATGGCAGGCTGGCTTTGCCGGAGACGACGCCCCCAAAGTCGTTTTCCCGAGCATTGTGGGTCGGCCAAGGAGTAGGGCGGTGATGGTGGGAATGGAGCAAAAGGAAGTCTATGTTGGTGATGAAGCTCAGTCCAAAAGAGGAGTCCTCACATTGAAGTATCCTGTAAGGCATGGGATTGTCACAAATTGGGAGGATATGGAGAAACTCTGGCATTATACATTTGATAACGAGCTTCGTGTTTCTCCAGAAGAACATCCCATTCTTCTGACCGAAGCTCCTCTCAATCCTAAGATCAATAGGGAAAAAATGGTGGAAATTATGTTTGAGACATTCAATACTCCTGCAACATATATTGCCATACAGGCTGTGCTTTCACTGTATGCGAGCGGGCGAACTACAGGTATGAGAATTTAAGCCTGTTTCAAATTGCTCATCTTACAAAATGCAACATATTTCGTCAAGTTCCATTCACAGAACTATAGGTATGAGAATTTAAGCCTGTTTTAAATTGATCTTCTTACAAAATGCAGCATATTTCGTAAAGTTCCATTCACAATTGCATAGTGGCATTTTCATTTTGTTAAATTGAATTTTGCGAAAAGAACAAAAAAACAGAGAATTCAAAAACCTAGAACATTCTTCAAAGGAGTTTTATAATTCAAGGCACGGGTTCTTTTCAATTCCCTCTTCAAGCCTGCGATTAAGCCAAAACATTTCCCACAGGCGGGGATTTGGGATGTGAATATCCGTCAGATCATGCCGAGGGAAATAGGACGTAATTATGTGAATTTTGTAGATGTTGCATCACCGTGAAGTCATTATTCTTTGAGTTGTCCATGGACTCCAGATTAAGTTGAGGGTTTCGATGTCAAACATTTCAGGAATTGTGCTGGATTCCGGAGATGGCGTGACGCATATTGTCCCAATCTATGAAGGCTACGCTCTTCCACACGCCATTCACAGGCTAGACTTGGCAGGCAGGGATCTGACAGATGCAATGACCAGGCTGTTGATGGAGAGAGGCTACTCCTTCACAACCTCGGCAGAGCGAGAACTTGTGAGGGACATCAAAGAAAAACTGGCATATGTTGCCATAGACTTGGAACAGGAAATGCTCACTGCAAGCGAGTGCTCCATTTTGGAGAGATCCTACGAGCTCCCAGATGGGCAAATCGTCACTATTGGAGAAGAAAGATTCAGGTGTCCAGAGGTGCTCTTCAACCCAAGCATCATTGGAATGGAAGCTCCCGGCGTTCATGAATCCATTTACAGGTCTATTAGAAAATGTGACCTTGACATCAGAAGGGATTTGTATGGAAACGTAGTCCTGAGCGGAGGCACAACCATCCTCCCTGGCTTTGCCGACCGTCTTGCCAAGGAACTCAGTGCTCTAGCTCCCACCTCGGCTGTTAAGATCAAAGTGGTTGCCCCTCCAGAGAGAAAGTACAGTGTATGGATTGGTGGTTCCATCTTGGCATCCCTCTCCACTTTCCAACGGGTAAATCACCGACTAGTACTGAGCATTAACGTCTCTTCTGTATTTTTCTATATCCATCTATGGATATTCAATTTTATAATTGATTTCACATTTCATGTTGTGCAGATGTGGATTACCAAAGAGGAGTACCAAGAGGCTGGCTCTTCTCTGGTGCACAAAAAGTGTTTTTAGATCTTCTGAGAAACAATATTTTTGTAGCTCTGACAATTTGTATGACAGAGGACAGCTGAACGAACAGTTTCACTGGTGTATTCCATGTATCATAAGTCTCTCCCCTTTTCATTTTGCAAGAAGGGGAATTAATGGTTCTCAGAATTGTTGTTCGACAACCTTGGCATGTCAATAAAATAATTTCCTCCATTCGGGAAATTGAGCTGCCCTGTTCTAAGTGTAATAAGCCGTAGGGAAGAAGTAGTTGGCTCTCTGACTGAGATCGTCTCAATTCAGCAGTAGCATCATTGTGGTTTACTCTATACTTCGTATTTCATTTCCCAACGCAAATCGAAAGTTGCTTCCCGTATTCTTTCCTGTATCACGCATTTAAAAATTTTAATGGAATAATATCTTTCTTCATTGAGGCTCAATTCTCAATAGGCATGGTCGACATTTTCGAGGCGCCCGGCAGCCAAAGGAAAGCAATGTGATTTAACTTTTATATAAATGGAATTTCGATGCAAGCTGCCAGCCTTGAAGAACCTAGAAGCTGAGTTTATGTTATTGATATAATGTTTTTAAAATTAGCTAAAATATATATATGTAATCTTTTAAATCATCATAAAAAAAAATTAAATTAGCTTGAAATGATTTTTTAATATTTTTCAAATATTAAAATAACATTTTAAAAAAATTCAAGTAATTTTTTTTTACAAATTTATGAGATATTAATCACCATCATCATCATCAATAAATTTATATAAAAAAATTACATTCTATTATGTAATATAATAATGACAATCTATCTATAACCTTATATTTTACATTTATTTTTTTACTAAATGTATTTATATATTTAAATAATATCATTTTCATATAACGAGTCTGTGTATAAAATTTAATGTGGAAAAAGAAGAAAATATAAGTTTTCCTTCATTAATGTGCTTACCACAAAAACAAGACGGGTACTAGGTATACATTATAAAAGAAATCCACACAAAAGATATGTGCATGTGCATGTTGAGTCACATCACCATCCTGCACAAAAGATCGAAGATCTATATCATAGAGACCTTAATCTAAAGATCGAAGATCTATATCATCAAGACCTTAGCCACCTCAGATATAAGAGTTTTAGATGGGGACTACTTAGATGATCAATCACCTTACAAAGGTCCGTAAAATTAATGGCTACAAGGGAAAATAAATTTATAAAACAATCAAGAAGGCTCAAAGAGAAAGGAATAAAAAACACAATTCAGAAGAAGATAATCCAAGAGCCAATCTCCCATACATCCTAGGTACTAGTGACAAAATTGCCTTAGGAAAAAGAAGTATAAGACTATCTTTCTCTCCCCCAAACTGTATAAGAAATATGTTAAACTCTACTAAAGTATACATTGGAGAAACATGGCGCTCAATAAAAAACCGAGTTAAAAAAGTACAAAGCACATATACAACATGGAAGGATCAAACAATCTGCCATTGTTCAACACTCTCACCCCTTTAATCACCACATATGTTTAGAGAATTCAAGGGTATTAGCTAAAATCCCTTATCACTACAAAAGAAAAATATGAAATATGAGATGCCCTAAAAAGATTTGATAACAATATCAACAATGAAGATGGTTTAAAATAGAAGAAAACTTGGAAGACGGTTTAAAATGGAAGGAAGCTTGGAAACTTGTTGTGAATCATATTAAAAATCAATTCAATCTCCTCAAAACTTTTCAATATATAACTCAAGCCAACCTTAATCATTAAGTTATATTGTATATTAATAAGATTAATAACGCACTAAGGAGAACTAGTGAACCATTTATAAATTTATATGGGAAAAAATTTCCATTTCCATTTATGTAATCAAATCTATCCTCGAACAATTATCTATCTATCTATCTATTTATATATAATTTCTTTTTCACAAGATAAGACCACTTATAT
>ML782516.1:754768-770914 GCA_009831015.1 Picea engelmannii
ATAATTTCTTTTTCACAAGATAAGGCCACTTATATCATTAGAATAATAACATTAGATACAATTTTGTCATATTTAAACATCTTTAATTTGTTTTCCATATTTAATGTTTTTAATCTTTTTGGGTTTTTAATAGAAAAAGTTATCTATAAAAATATCATATAATTATAAATATTAGTTCAAAATTCAATATCATATAATTATAAATATTAGTCCAAAATTCAATGTATCTTCTCATACACTAAGGATAAGCTCATATCAAGGAAAATGGTTATCCGAAAGATCTATGGACTCCCAAAATTACACAAGGAAGGTATCCACCTCAAACTCATTGTGAATACAATCAATTATCCAACATAAAAGATAGCAATTTTTTTTTATTAACAAACTACCAGTGTTGGTAGGTCACATCCCATTCACATCTTTGCAATGTGGACACATGGAAAAAAACTTAACAAATTTATCTAACACCTCAATCTAAATTGATGAAAGATATCAAATTTACAATTGAGGCCGAGGAGAATAATAATATACCCTTCTTAGATGCATATGAAACAAAGAAAACTTAAGGCATAATGTTCTACCAAGTCGATATATTACAAGAATAGACATATAAATAGACATCTGCATGCCGCTTCACATCACCACCCCATTGAGTACTCTAACACATTTTTTAAAATTTTTGACATTTTTAGAGTACTACTTTCTTTTTGTTTTCGACTTCTTGGTCTTTCATCATTTTTTACTCTTTTATTGCATTTTGATTTTCTTACATTTTTCTTTCTTTGTCCATTTTGATCCATAGTTGAAGCTTAAAGAATACTCTAGGTCAGAAACACACATATCGATGCAAAGTTGGCTAATAATTAAGGAGTAATCCACAAAAAGACCTTAAGAGGAAACTTCTTAAAAGGCCCAATGGAATTATCGGGTCGGGAGTATAAATAAAGAAGTAACAATGCAAGCTCAAATGTCTCGACTGATACGAAGAAAATATCTCTATGGCTAGGGGTAAACCACAACAGACGGAAATGACTGCATAAATCAACTCTATTCTCAAGTATGTTATATAAACAAATATGCTAGCAAGACAAGATAAAAGGCCTACCTCGTCTACATGTTCAATGAAGTCTATCGTTGAGCAGTTGACCCAAAGCAATATACCTGCAACTAGTCCTCAACAACCAAATAGAACAAGCATATGGTGATAATATATGATGTTAGCACATTCAATAGCATAATCCATTAATATACATAACAAATACACCCATGGAATAATAATTCAAATATTTGCAAGATATCAATTGGACGGGAAAAGATATTTCTATTAATATATGATCAACAAAAGTGAAAAAGTTACAAACTTCCGTGTCGGCTCGGTTCGGAACCGAGAAACTAAGTTCCTTCCAGCTGGGCCTCCACCACTTCAATCCTCCACCAAAGGCAAGCTCGTAGAAGAGAGACAATGAAGTTCTCAATCAATAAGAGAAGAGCTTGGGGGTTGAACACTGTGTTTAGACTTAAAGGACAAAGGGATGCTGACTCAATATGAAGTGAATAATTTCTCCAGAGTAACTTTGCTCTCAAACTTGAATTCTTTCTCCTTTCTTTTCCATAGCTCGGAATTGGCCCATTTATAGCATTCAAATGGAACCGAAGGGCAAAGTCGGAACGTTCCTAGTATATGGAAGGCCAAGGATCATTGATCTCCTATCATGACATGGAAACCTGACACCATTTTTCATTTTGGGGCACAAATCCCGATGTACGCAGGTTGTAGTGGTGTAGCTTGTATATACGCATGTTGTATAGTAGGCAAGGTGTGTACATGTGGAAAAAATGTATTTTTAGCTCTGCGATTTGCAAAAAGGGATGAAAATTTTGCATAGGGAAATGGAAAAAGGCCTTCTTTGCAAGATTGCATAGGGTGAGGCAAATCTTGATATAACAGATGCCCCCTAATGTGTGAGGTTAGAGGAGTATCTATAATGGCCAAAATACATTATAAAAACCCAGAAGTGGAGTGATGGGGAACCAGCTGGAAGAACTAGTTGTTCATTACATTCTGTACTGACTTTGCATACATGGCTGCCAATTTGAATTACACTACAGATCCATGTGAAAATATACCAAACAATTAACCATGGCCATGAATAGGAAAATACAAGTGTGGTTACATGCCAAAGGTTGTCATAGTCACAAACAAGGCCCAATAGAACCAGTCTCAAAATCAATCTGAAGATATCTGTATACAATGGAGTACAATCTAATCTCCCATGATCACTGAAGTCATATAGGTATTGGTCCAATGAAAAGAAATCAACAACTCAGGAAAGTTGCGGCCACATATTGATGTCTTCAAGTCTTCTACACAATCCACCAAAGGTGCAAGTCTACATCATGTGAATAAAGGAGTTGAGGTCGAACACAATGAGACATCGTTTGATTATCGATCATTGAGGTATACCGTTAAAAAACGCGAGACAACCTACCGATGATGAAAGTAGGTATCAAGGCACCAGGTACATTATTACAAGTGTGAAAAAAAAAATCGGGGTCGAACACTTGTAGAATCCATCGATCAAGAGACATTGATGTATTCCCAACTATCGATGAAGAGAGAACCTGGCACTAATGACTACAAGCCTCAAGGTACTCATATGACTCTAGGTCTCTTTTCCAGAATAGATGAGGTGAAGTCGATGGAAGGAGACCTGCTAAAAGGAGAGCATCAAGGCATCTCTCATCATTCAACATGAGGTACAAAGCAGGAGCTTCATTATTTGGAGGAAATCGGACGAAGAACATGTTCACAAACCAATGAACCTGTGCGTCTTTTGCATGTGCCAAGTGCAAGCAGTACATGAAAAAAAATCTCTGAATAGAAGCCAATGAGGAAAACTGCTGAAAAAGGAGAGGAAACCACCAATAAGGCTAATGGCATCCAAGACACTACATGAATCCCAATGTGTGAATAGATGTCTTGTCACCGAACATAAAGGAAACCACCCAGTCAATGACCAATGATAAAATGTTGATTGTTGGGTTCAAGGTTACCTACCAATGATGAAAGTAGGACCAAGGTGCATGATAGGATTACAACATCATGTGATTCTGAGACAGACTGAGGGTATGGCTGACATGCAAAGTCAAGAGTTCTGAGAAATAGCCGACAGGGGTTGATATAATTCCTTTGAACAAGAGCATGAGACATATGAAAGACTCTGACATTATAGACTCAATGATGAAACCATGAGATGCAGGAGGCATCAATGAAATTCTCCATAGGGATTGGAAGAGTAACTAGTCGATGGAGAAAACTCTTTGTAACGAGCTCATATTCCTAAGGCCATGCTAAACCCAAAATTATGATGACGAATTGACTCAATAACTTTGTGATATGTTCAAAGGCGACATGACTGCTGCCAATATAAGATAATACTCCCTTTCTGCCCGTCTTTTTTTGTTTTTCATAGTTAAATGAATGTTATGATACAGAGGAGGAAACGAGTGTCGCAAGCAAGCAAAACTAGTTCCAACAATGGAACATACCTATGCTCAATGCAAGGAGGTGCATGCGAGAGATGGACACTCGGGGGAATGTTCCCTCCTGGGTATAGGGTGTCAAATTGCAAAGGATATAAATGAGGCTCTACTTGGTTGAGGATGCAAAACTGCTGAGGAAAATGATTTATAACACAAAGTGAGAACCAACTATAGGCTCAATGCTGCAAGCAAGGGCATGAGATGCAATCACAACTTAATGCCAAAAAAATGTCATTTTTCATGATCTTAGTGTACTTGGTGTGAAAAAAGGGATAAAATTATACCAAATAGATGTCCTTTCCAATCCAATTTATGAGTGTGAAAGAGACAAGTTCACTCAACAATCTTTTTTCTTTTTGAAGACGAGTTGGAAAAGAGATTAAATTAAACTTGATTGGGATTCCTCTAGGTATATGGAAGCATGTTTATAAGTGAGAAATGAGGCTCAACATAAAGTGACGTATTAGCTATAAGGGACTCCCGGTCGTATGGAAAAAATCTCTGCATGGGCACCAAATGAAGAAGAGGATCTAACTAGGGCACCCATGTTTGGTAAGTCTCTGCCACTTGATAACGATACGTCGTATAGCAGATGGAAGGTTCTATGTCACAACAAATCGGTTCGTACTTAAGGCATATGAATGACAGTTATAGGACAATGCAAAAGTGCCCTATGAATGGATACCTATCCTATATGTTGGGTAGTGAAAATACCTGCCTGTGGTTACAAACAGTTAACATAACGTTGAAATCTGCAAGAATCCCTGATGAAAAGTACAAAAAAAAACTCAATCCACTGTTGTATTAGTCCATTAGGAGAAAAAATGACTCGAAACTATAGAAAGTGGGTAAAAACTGTTATAAATAGTAACAAAACCACAAATTACTATGTCGTTTTGATTTTTTACCCAAATAGTGAAAATTGGACCAAATTACCTCCAATCTTCAACTGGTGATTGCGGGAGCATCGGGTGAAGAAATTAGAGACCGGCTGGACCAGGTAACTCCTCTTCCCCTCCTCTTCCTTTCTCGTGGATTAGATTTTTAAATTAGGTTTCAAAATTTGAGTAAATTGGGGCACAAATTGAGTATTTCGGTGTACGCAGGATACCATTCATCGGGTCACGTATATGTGAGGTTATACGTGATTGTGTAAAATACAGGACATGTGTACTCAGCCCTATATGCGACTGTGATTTTTGTAGCCCGTGTACAAGTCCGTAAACAAGGTTTTCTATGGTTGTTAACTCAAAAATTGATTTTTATCTAGTAGGATGGTGCTAGAATGGAGGGAAAGGGAACACGAGGAGGTAGATGTTGTTGTGGAAAGAGATCCCGGGGCCCAAATGGCCTTGAAAAGATGCGGCTTGTATAAATTTGGGGAACTCAAAGGGATGAGGGTTCGGGTGAGGTTGCTTGAGTTGCTTGTGGAATATTGGATCCTGACAGTGAGAGATTCAACCTCGATGGGAAACCATTGAGGATTGAAGTAGAGGATATATACTTTTTGACTAGGTTATTGCGTCGGGGTGAGGTGGTGAACCTCAAAGCCCGAGGAGTTGGGAGCACGATGAAGATAGAAGAGTACATTGATGCTCATTGTGTAGCAGGGAATGAGAATGTCGGGATTCAAGTCCCCATCGGGGTGATAAACAATCTCAGCCTCAAGATTGTTGTCCTCATTTTGACCAGGATCACAAGATCGGCTTCGTTGCACCAGGCATTGAGGCTACTCATGTTCTATTCTATAGAGTTCTTGAGACCCACAATATATGATTGGTGTACCTCACTACTGACTAATATGAAGAGCAAGTTGACATAGTGTAAATAGGGTGACAAGAGGAACTTCGAGTTTGACTCTATCTTATGTAGCTTTTTCTTTGAGCGGGTTCCATGTTTGGGACCTATATTCGAGATCATTCCGAGATGACCTCTTGATCTAGCCATGATATGGTGGACCAAGGTAATGAGACGATAGGGGGGAGGTAGGGTGCCCACACCCTACAACGATGATTTCTTCTACTGGTGGAGGCGACAAGACATTTCTCTGGATGACTACTCCTACGCAAGGATCGACTTTAGAGGGAACCTTGACATGCCACTACCACCAGGGACTGCCTACAGGTACACAGGTATGTCAATGTTTTTAAATATTTCATTTTTTTGTATTTTTGTATAGTAAAACAAAAATATTTTTGGATGATGCTTAAGTACTAACTAGATACTTGTGTGACATAGACATAGGTCCACGACGATTGGACGGGCTTCCCCGACATCGACGGAGGCACCGGGGAGATGAGGCGGCGAGAGGAGAATCAAAGATAATCCTTCAAAACATGCAGGGAAACTTGTCTCGTTTAACACATACGATTATGATGGTTCAGGTAGAGGATCTGCCGGAGGTCATGCAATGACAAGTAGTTGGTGTTCCCAGAGCTTGGGTGCAACTCTTTCGATGTTTTATATATATATTTCCCAGAGTTTGTTATCATGACACACATCTGGCGCCACATGCATAGATGTCGTGGATCTTGTATTATCGACTGTATATGTGTATTGAGGGTGTTGGCCCCAATTTTGTACTATAAACATCATATTTTTTGAAATATATATAAAACAAGGATCTTCAACTTTACTTATATTACAATGTGTACATTGATGAGATTATTTTCTTTTCTTTAGTTATAGGACAAATGCCAATCTAAAACGAAATTAGCATAAGCATTAGATACATAATTAGAACACCTAGGTATGTGATAATAAGTAATAAAATCAAACTGTCGTTCTAAAAGACGTACCCATAGGAATCATCGGAGTAAATTAGGATCTCGCATGCGGTAACTACCGTTCAACTAACATAATACTAACTGGGAATCCAGGAGAAATCCTAAAGAGAGAATACCATGTGAGATAACATCGTGTAAAAGTTCTATAACAACGCTATATTCAGACACATTATTTGTGGATGGCCCTAGGCATACGCCACTTGAAGACACCTGTAGACCCTCAGGTGAGTAAACCACCCAAGCGGGGGAAGCCAAGTTCCATGTATGACGGCTAGCTCCGTCTATGAATCCTAAGTAGACCGAAGACTCCGTTGACATCTGCCAACCAAAGGAAAACTCGATAAGCAAGATGAAGACAAAAAGAAAGGGAAAATATATATACACTAAATTACATTAGTATACAAAGAGTTACGCCCAAGATTGGGGCTCAAGCGTAATATCTTTTCAAGTAGATCCCATTAATGGGCTCGACCAACATATTCCCTTCATAATATTCTAGCTCATAGGCTCCTTTTTCTAATACGCGGCACACGATATAGGGACCGTGCCACATGGGTTTAAACTTTTATGCCCCCAACGATTCTTTGGCTTGATCATATAAGAGGACCAAGTCACTCTCCGTGTAAAACCAAGGATAGACATACTTATCGTACTAGACCTTGAAACGTATTTTGTTCACCTCGATAGTTGTAGAGGCATCTCGACGCTGCTCGTCAAGAATCTCTAGGTGTACTAGGCGTCGCTTGAGATCGGAAGTGTCGGGGAAGAGCGTGACTACCAACTTAAGAGAAGGAACTTCGCATTCAATAGGTAATATCGACTCCACACTGTGTACTAATTGGAAAGGGGAAAATCCGATGGCATTCTTGACTGATGTTTGGTATGCCCAGAGTGCGGGATATAGCATAATGTGCCAGTCAGACTTACTATGGCTGACAGTTTTTTGCAAAATGGTCTTGAGAGACTTGTTGACGGCCTCTACCTATCCATTTTCCTGGGGGTAGTAAGGGGAAGAATGACCATGCTTAAACCCCAACTTGGATTCTGTCTCTTCCATCATTTCATTCGGAAAGTGACTACCATGATCAGTGACAATCTTACTCGGGATACCGAACTAGGCGATAATTTGATTGCATACGAAGAAGGCGACAATATTCCCGTCAGATTTAACTGTAGGCATGGCTTCGACCCACTTATTAAAGTAGTCGATGACCACGATAATATGCTGATGCCCCCCAGCTGAAGTTGGGTTGCAATCCACAAAGTCCACCCCCCACTTAGTGAAGGGACCGACAGTAATGACTGGATGAAGAGGGGTTGGATGTGAGTGCATTTTCCAAGTGAACACCTAGCAGGGGTGACACTTCTTAACCACTTCAACACAATCCTTAAAGATAGATGACCAAAAATAATCGGCTCACAAAATTTTATGGGTTGTCGCAAGCCTGGATAGATGACCACCACAAGCCCCACTATGGCAATCATTTAGAACTGACTCGACTTCCTCGTGATTTAAACAACGATGAAAGATATTGTCTATTCCTCGGTGATACAAAGTGTCACAGATGATAGTGTAATTCTTAGCTTGGTATCGTACACGCCATTGATCATCTTGCGAGAGATGCTGAGGGAACTTCAAAGTTTGAATATAGAGAATGATGTCTCCATACTAGGGGTCGAATGACGAGACAAGGAAAATGTGTTCATCCACAAATGAATCAACATGGATAACATCCTCATCTAGTCATGGAAAGTCGGATATTAACTCCGCGAAGACTAGTGATTTCTTTGATTTTGCAGAAGCGAAATCAAGATCAAATTCTTGTAAAATGAAAATCCATTTATTATATTTTCCCCCTATGATACACCTGGTAAGGACGTATTGAAATGGACTGAAATCAACAACCATAGTAGTCTTTCAAAGAAATATATAATGGCGTAAACGTTGGACTGCATGAATGGAAACCAAAGCTATCTTTTCAACGTGAGAATACTTGAGCTCATGGCCAACTAAATTTTGACTAAGATAGTAGATGACGTGCTCGCAGAGCTCATCATCCTCCTGAACCAGAATCATACCAATCGTCTCCTCGGACGTGATGATATAAATCAAGTAATCCTTACTGTAGTCAGGAGACTTTAGTAGAGGTGTCGATACCAAGGCTTTCTTCAAATAATCGAAGGACTCCTGGGCTTGCTCATCCCAGATAAAAGGGGTTTCCTTCTTCAAAAGATGCATGAAACCCTTAGTGATATTGGCATAGTTTACTATAATCCGACGTAAAAAGTTGGCTTTCCCCTTTAAACCTTGAAGTTTTTGAATAGTGCACAGGGGAGGAAACTGAAGTATTGCCTCAACCTTTAATGGATCTACCATGATCTCGGTCTCAAAAACTAGAAATACCAAAAGACGACTAGACCTAACGCAAAATATTCATTTATGAGGGTTCAACCGGATTCTATAGTAACGACATCATTAAAAAACTAGTTGAAGGTGCTTAGAGTGATCTGCTCTCTTATGAGAGTGAGAAGCAAGATCATCAAGGTAAGATTTGACTATATGCTTAAGATCATGGAATGAAAAGGTCATGGCACATTGGAAGGTTTCTCTGGCGTTTTAAAGGACGAAAGGCATTTTCTGGTATGAGAAAGTACCCCAAGGAAAGATATATGTTGTCTTGTGTTGATCCTCAGGTTTAATTTGAATTTGGTTATACCTTGAAAATCCATCCATGAAAGAAAACACTTTGCTTCCCACACACTCATTGAGAATCCGATCGATGAAAGGTGTCGAGAAGTTGTCTTTAGGATAGGATTTGTTCAGGTCACAAAATTCCATGCATAAACGGATGGTTGCTTACTTATTATTCACATGAACATGATTGGATACCCATTCAGTCAAGGGAATCGGGTAGATAAAGCCAACATTAATTAGTTTCTCTACCTTTGCCTTAATAGTAGGGGCCTTCCGGGGATTGACAACTCTGAGACGTTGTCGAATAGGCTTAACATCCATATAAGTTCTAATCTCATGCTCGACAATACGAGGGTTGATTCCTAGAATCTCTTCATATGACCAAGTAAATACATCTCATAATTCCTTGAAGAGTTTGGTGTAGATCAAGATTTCTTCTGGCGAACAATCTGCACCGATATGTACATTTTCAATCATTCCAGGGGTACGAGAGATATCAATCGTGAAGGTAGTAGAGATACTTGCCATATTTCCTTCGACATAAATGTCGTGCGTATTAAGTGGAACTACGGTGTGACCGACTATCTTGCTCAAAGTAGATTGAAAGTCATCTTGTTTGATTCTAGCAAGCTCTAGGAGAAAATAAGAGTGATGATGCATATCATCCCAAGGTTTTTCAGAACCATTCATGGCTTCGATGATGGCTTCATCTGAGGGAAAAGTCTCATCGAGGAAGTCATATGAACAAGACAACGAAGTGGCCCACATAGGCTTAAGAACAAGATCCTCCTCGTTCCTTGGTGAGGTAATAGGATCAAGATCGATGAAAGAGTCAAGAACAACTTGATACACAATCTCCATTGTCGATAGTGGCATGGCCATTCTAGCATGCGATTGACCCTCACAATATGAAGTTGATGAAGGTAGGGTCCAAGGATATTTAAAATAGGAAGTGTGGAAAGGAACATACCTCTCTGATGACACAGGCCTACTGGACATGGCGTAAACATGGTGAATCAGTGCCATGAAGTCAAAGGTGCCCATAAGGGATGAATACATTCCAACACTGATATTCTCAGTTGTCAGATGAGAATTTTCGACCACATGGATCTACGGTCCAACTGATGCATTGGGGATAGCATATGCAAAGGATAATTGGTGGACCATCACGATCTTCCCATCGAGTGGAAAACAAAGAGTGCATAAGAGGGATGATATGACGACAGTCATAGCATAAGTCCAATTGCGTCCTAGTAACAAGTTATAATCAAGAGGTGCATCAACTACCTCAACATCCACCTCTACTGTATTCCCACCTAACTGAATTGGAAAAGTAGGAAGAATACTGTGAGGGTGGAAGGAACGATCGTCAAAATCAGTCAACATGGTTGAAGATTGAGAGAGAGTCGGAGAGCTAAGAGATTTCCAAAAGATCAAGGACATCACACATGTAGCAGTGCCTTCATCAACAACCACACGTTTGATGGTATACTTTGAGTACCCCACATGGATTTGGAATGCCACATGGTAAGGAAAGTGAGGCTTCACATCCATGACGTCAAACTTGATAATTTTTTAGCCACTGGCGTATAGAGATCCTAACGTAGATAGCAAGGCATTCCTCTATGAAGGACATGTTTGGAGTACCTCTAGAGCCGACATCACACAAGGGTTTTGACCCAGATCCTTGACAATAGAGTAATTTTGGGTGGCTCTAGCATTTGGATTGTGGGTAGAGTGCTTGAGTACTCCTTTCGGAATACGAGGTGGTGGCTTTAGTTTTTCGATCTGTAAATTCATCTCCAGAGGAGGAGGAGGAGATTTTATACCAAGTATATCCTGTGAAGAACTATAATCACAAGATCGGGTGTGGCTACATTAACCTGAGAATTGACCCTATTGATACACAAACAGTCACCGTCTTACGATGATGCGTTTTGAATCCAACTGGTCGCATTTTCGGCATTTGAGGAGCTCAAGGTCATGTGCTGGTTATGTGGGAAATGATTCGTCATCACAATGGGTGGTAGAGATAAGAGCCTCATAGATTCCACAAGTTTGGGGCATAAATGAGTAAGATGATCATCTGTACAAAGCGTACATGGAAATTTCACCTTACGTCTTTCTTTATTTCCCTCTCCAACATTATTATTCATCTTATCATTATTACCATTATCCTTGGGTTTATTATTGTTTTTCCCACCCTTAAGATTATTATTACGTCCTTTCTTCTTATTCCCACCTGGTTTTTGGTTACCATTTGGGTCAGTTGACGATTTCACGGAATGTACATCCGTTGACTGAGTGGGATTGGAAGACACAGATGAAGTTGTCCCTTCTGCAGACTGCTTTAGAGACAATTATTTCAAATGTCTTGTCACCGAGTCTGGAGATTTCACATTGGTGGAGCCTACAATGACATCGACATGACGCCCAATATTTTTTATAGGGTCATAGGTTGACCTCAGTGTGTTCAGAAGAATGTGGTATAACATCCCAGACTTAGCGTATATAAGATCTAACCGTTGGGCTTTGAAGATTTCTTATTCCTCAGTTGTAGCAACATCCTTCGAGATAGGAGGCTGCAAATACTCAAGGAACCATTCTAAAAGAAAGTCCGGGGGTATGGAGGTATTAATCAACCTCTTTTGTCTACTCCACTCCTGGATGTGATCTAAGATATGAGTGGTTGTATCTTGGCGTAAATTCGACAAAATTTCTAGGCCAACATCATAACAAACCGACAATTGGAAGTGGTTAAGGAAAACTAACACCATCTGACTAAAGATATCATATTCCCCCCTGGGTAGCTCGATATACCATTTCACAGTGACCCCAATGAGGGTGCGTTGAAATAATATTAACCGAATGGAATCGTCATTAAGGGAATTAGAAGAGAACCATAGGTGAAATGTGGTAATGTGATCACCAAGATCCTCGCCATTCTTACCTTCGAATTCATAATGTCCAAAGGAATATTGGTGGGGGCGGGGGGGGGGGCATGTAGGATCATGAAACACAGGGTCATTCATCAACTTAGACAAGTCTAGTAGATTAAGTGTGGCTAGAAAAGGGAGATGAGGTTGCGACATCTAGCCCCAAGCTCCCTAGAAATATTATGTTTGAGGAACTGCAGCCCATCCAGGGTTCTGGTAAGAACCATGGCCCTGTCCGGGATTGTAAGACCCTCCTCCAGGCCGATTCATAAGAGGTTGGTTGGGAATCATTCTAGTATGAATGTTCTGATGGGAGTTATAAAATTTTCCCCCAACCAGAGTGGCTCTGGGTTGGGGGTTTCCCAAGGTGTGAAACTGACCTCCTCCGGGTGTGAATCTGGAGGATAGAGGTGGATTTGTCATGCCAAATGTGATGGTTGGAATCAACATTGAGGAGGTGAGGGTATAGTATGGAACTTGAGCAGAAGCTTGTTTGCCAGGTTGGTTTCTCCACCCAGAAGCAAGAGGATTAGACCTGGGGTTAAAAGAGGGAATTCCTCCCATATTAGGAGTCGTTTGAGGGATTTGAGAACCACCAAGAAAAAATGGAGTATAAGGAGGGGTTGTGCCCCCAAGTCCAATGCTAGCATTAGGGCCAACAGCTGGGATGGAGTTTGAAAATTACAAAGTAAAATTCGGCATACTATATAAAAAAGGACTAGAGGCCATAGGGATGGACTGAACATTATAGCCCGATGAGTGACCAAGAAACCCAAATGGGCTTGAGGCAATAGATTGATCATTCATTATAGGATGGGCAATAGTAATGATAGGTGCCTCCGACACTACAACCATTGTGGTTTCCAGATTTGAAGGGGTGCCATTAACTATAGTAGGTGTGGGAGTCGAAGGGATCCCATTATTCTGATGACTTGGTTAAGTACTCATCCTTGTAGAATCACAAGTATTAAAAGTCGAGGTGTGTGTACCACATCTAATAACTCTATGCATTTTAGAAGGAAAAGAATCGAAACTCGATGGTAATTGTAACAAGCGGTGGGACCAACGAGGAGGTTGGTCTGACTCCATGATGACTTAAGACTCAAGATACACAAATAAATCCTAAGACCAACTAGTAATCAAAGAGCACACCAAAAATCAAATGACCAATATGCACACAAACGAGGTAAAGTGGTTGAAAGGGGCCTCCCTCCCTAAATAAGGTATGTCTCGCCCGAGAGGGGCCTAAGATTCCCTGCTAAATATCATAGGTAACATAATCAGTTATAAGGGCCCTCATGGGATTAAAAACTAGTCGATCAGATCCCTCGGGAGAGGTAATCCTCCATAAAGGTTGTGTGTTGTCCAACCCTTATCTAACCCAGGGTACCTGCAGAATACCCCTTGCAAGTAACCTATGTGGCACCTAAGTGAAGCAACTAAGAAACCAATGTATAACCGATGCACAAGAGAGTAGTCGTAAGTTAGGTCCACCGTATGGGCAAGGTAGCAAAGCCCGAAACCTTGAAATTACCTCCTCTCATGGAGGTAAGGGCACTATAAAGATCCCCAGATATGAATAGATCCACATAAATATCTCTGATGCTAAAAAGGTATCGGGGGGATATCCCTTCAACCAATCTCGCGTGACCTTGTGATTAACTAGGGTGTGAGTAGAGCCTCCTGATATTATTGATTATACAATGAATTTCTCCACTCCCTTAGTCATACACATATGTTTATTTATTATTTAATAGTCTTGGAGAAGTTTACTCACAAAATCCTATTCCAAGGCACTAAATCCTAAGCTAGTGTGTGCACCCTAGAAAATAAAATCGTTACTAATCAATTTTAAATTATAGTGTTAATTTTAATGGCCGTGCTTACTCAAAAAGGTATGGTAGTGAAACTCATGATGTTATGACTCAACAAGTAAAGTAAATATGAATACAATGCAAAGTCCTAACTTCAATTTTCAATGAATGGTATGCTTTTTAAAACAATTCAATTTTCAATTTCAACTCTGCAATTCTGAATAAAGATGCAATCTTTCTTTACATGCACTAAGCTAAATGACAAAGACTCAAAAGATAACAATGCCAAACAATGAAAAATGCCTAATATTTTTGTATTTTCAATATAAGAAAAATGAAAATGCATGGTCTGAACAACAACTTGATATATAAAGACTCTTACTGTGTATAGAAAGAGACAACTCAAGAAGGATACCAAGGAGAAAAACACCCATCCCAATGTACAAGGACAATCAAAATGAAAAGATGATGAGAAAGACTCCGCCCAAAAATTCAACCTAAGACAAGTTTCTTGTCATCCCACATAATGTTCAAGGAAACAATGTGTATGTACACAACTTGCATAAGGACAACATATGTATATACGTGACTATCAAGCAAAAACCCACGTATATGTTTCAAAAACAAAGATAGGCAAAGGAGAAGGATGAAAGACTCAGACCCAGAGTGAACAGAGGCTATCAAGAAATGATACGACAAGAAATGCAATAGGAACGAGAGAAATTTAAGGATAAAAACACTCCAAACCCTAAGAAAGAAGATTCAATCCCTAGTATGGTCACCAATTCTGTTACGAGAAAAATCTCTCTATGGCTAGGGGTAAACCACAACAGACGAAAATGACTATAGAAATCAACTCTATTCTCAAGTATGCTATATAAACAAATATTCTAGCAATACAAGATAAAAGGACTACCTCATCCAGACGTTCGATGAATTCCATCGTTGAGCACTTGACCTAAAGCAATATACCTGCAACTAGTCCTCAACAACCAAGAAAAGAAAGCATATGGTGATAATATATGATGTTATCACATTCAATAGCATAATCCATTAATATACATAACAAATATGCCCATGGAATAATAATTCAAATATTTGCAAGATATCAATTGGACAATAAAATAGTATTTCTATTAATATATGATCAACAGAAGTGAAAAATTTATAGACTTCCATGTCGACATAGTTCGGAACCGACCAACTAAGATCCTTCTAGTTGGGCCTCCACCACTTCAATCCTCCACCAAAGGTGTAATGATCCCAAGCCATTATGCAAGGATCATCACTGTTTTGGTGTCTTTTTAAAACTTTTTCTGAGTGAGGTATTTCGTCAAACACTTTGTTGATCTACCTTTTATATGTGTTTATATGTGTGTGTGCAACAAATAACAGAAAGAGATAACCATGGAACATACCTCAACCATATGCAATAGATAGACAAGCCAAAACATCTCAATTCTTATTCATAAAATAGAGAAACCTGCTACAATGAAGATGCCGATCTGGAATGCTCAACAGATGGCCAAGAAGATAGACAATAGATAAGAGCTACTACAAATGCTCCCGCTCATACAAATTATGCCTCCAAAGGCTGAATGAGAAATGAAGACCAATACAAGCAGATCTGAATGCCAAAATCTCCAGCTGAAGAATGCCACGCTCCAATAGAAGGGTGAAACCCTCAATAACTCGGCCCTGCTGCCAAAAGTGTCCAATCACCCTAATAAATATGCCAACTGATAGATCGGGTGATGGTAAGAATAACCCAGGTGCCTGAATCCTCAAGATCCCTCTCAATCTTCGTAGATTTGAATTTCCCACTAAATGGGGTGCTCCACTGGATGACTGAAACCCTAGCTGGTTCGGCCCTGATGAAGATGGCCTCCAAATGCTCTGAAACTCTCCCAGAATATAGATCGGGCAATGGTAAGAATAACCCAGGTGCCTGAATCTCCAAGCTACCTCTCAATCTCCGTAGATCTGAATTTCCCACTGAATGGGGTGCCCCACTGGATGACTGAAACCCTAGCTGGTTCGACCCTGATGAAGGAGGCCTCCAAATGATATGAAACTCTCCAAGAATATAGATCGGGCTATGAGAATCCCGTGGGAGAAGTTTCGGACTCAGATCTCAAGCAGATCTCCCTAGATCTGAGTTTTACTAAATCACAGGACGAACTGGTGCGCCCTCTCTCTATCTGCACATGAAACTGATGTAGAATCCTTCTGCAACTGAGTAGATCTGGAACTAGAATGGTGTGGGAGAGTATTTCATCTCTGAGACCAAGCTTGGGACAAGATAGGTGGAATCTTTCACCACCGAATCGTCCTCTAGGGTTTGTTATGTCAAAACCCTCAAAACCCCCAAT
>ML782516.1:775719-804811 GCA_009831015.1 Picea engelmannii
CCCCCAATATTGGGCTCACTAGCTAGAAGCCAGAAATCAAAATAAGATCATACATGAATGAATGAGAAGAGGCCCTTGCCTTTCCTTTATACTTTTTGGCTCACCTTTTCCCTCCAAAGTGACTTTCATTCTATTAATAATTAATTAATTAATTAAATCACTTTAATTAATTAATTAACCTTTTTACCTTTGAAAATCTCCTTATCTCTCCTTGTGGCTTCCTTGGCCACTAAAAGTCACTTCTAGCCATCCCATCCTGTAGTGTTTCTCCTCCCGATTCCAATGAGCTATTACACTGATAGGTTCCTCCAAGTAATGTGCCCAAAATGACCTCTTCAGTGAATTCCATTGACTTATAGCTCAAAATAGTCAAAATAATGGAAATCGTCAGAATGCAACRAAACCAAAGCCAACCTGTGCGGAATGGMTCATAATGATGGAATATGATCATCAATGCAAGATGGACCCCACAATGCCTCTCAAATACCCATGTACTCACTCTAGCACCCATCTGGCTATTCTGGTCATCATAAATCTCTGCCCTTTGATGATGTCCCAAAGTGGGGACATTACAAAAGGCAAGCTCATAGAAGAGAGATAATGAAGTTCTCAATCAATAAGGGAAGATCTTGGGGGCTGGACACTTTGTTCAGACTTAAATGACAAAGGTATGTAGACTCAATATGAAGTGAATAATTTCTCCAGAGTAACTTTGCTCTCAAAGTTTAATTCTTTCTCCTTTCTTTTCCATAGATCATAATTGTCCCATTTATAGCCTTCAAATGGAACTGAAGGGCCGAGTCGGAATGTTTCCAGTATATGGAAGGCCAAGGATCATTGATCTCCTATCGTGACATGGAAACTCGACAACGTTTTTCATTTTTGGGCACAAATCCCGATGTACATGGGTTGTAGTGGTGCAGCCTACGTATACGCATGATGTATAGTAGGCAAGGTGTGTACATGTGGAAAAAATGTATTTTTAGCTCTGGGATTTGCAAAAAGGGATGAAAAGTCTACATAGGGAAATGGAAAAGGCCTTCTGTGCAAGATTGCATAGGGTGAGGCAAATCTTGCTATAACACAGACCCAATGGAGTATTGATGAAAGTGCCAACCATCTTATTAGTGTCAGGGGTTGTTGTTAACATATGTGAATGGGTCATATTTTTGGTCAATCATTGATGAGATCATCGACGTCGGTCGAAATCATGTGAATAATAACAAAGGATGAATACAAATGTTGATCATTGATGGACCAAGGAGTGAGTTTCATCATTACTAACCATCTAATTGTGAGCTTAGATAAATCCTGGTAGTTGAAAATTATTGCATGAAAGGCCTTGTTCGAAGACTATGATGACCACCACATTTGATGCCATGTCACCTTCCACGTTGACTTCCATACCTGCCATGTCACCTACCATGCCGTCTTGCATACTTAATTTTCTACCATGTCAGTTTCCACGCCATCACAATACAGATAATCGTATGATAATCAGTGGTCAACGGTTTTGACAGAATGTTTTGGTAGTATGCACTCATTTCTTCTGACATTGATGAAATAATTGAGCTTCGGGAGGATCAACAACATTTGGAGTTTCTCATGCAAATTTTTTTCATTGATCATCGATGTCGATTCATAATCAACTCAACATGAAAAAGGATATGGAAATTTCCCTATGCCGATGAGCTTTCCCCTGCAGATAAAATCTTAACCGCCTGATCATGAGAGTGAGTGGATCTGAACCGTCAAAATATTTAACTCATGCCTTATCCATTTCGTATGGTTTTATGAGTTCCACATCATGCAACATATTGATGGGCCATGTTACCAGTCAATCATTGACACGCCACCTATTTTAATTTTACTTTCCACGTCAAACATCCAGTCATCGAGACATGCATGATTTCCACATCATCATAATGTACGGACTTCCAAATCCTACGGTCGGATCAGGGATCATTGTTAATTTATACACAAGCTGCCCATGCCCCCCGACATCGATGAGCCCTAAGCATGCCAAATAACACTTTTTAAAACTCAATAATAGACTTGTTTACATGTAAATCAACCATTAAACGCTGACAGAGTGTACAAGACATCATTTAACGCCATAGATACGTAGGATCTCTCCACATGCTTAGAGATTTTAGTTTCTTAACTTGTTTTTTTCCCAAATTGTTTTCATTGTTAACCAAAGAGTGACTGTAACTTTTGTTTCTGGATATAAAACTTTCTCTCGCTTTCCAACCTTAAGGAATTCAACTGTGTTCACCTTGTGTCATAAAGAAGGTTATTCTAACCAATGGTTGTAGGTAGTGTGATTGTATTTCAAGTAAGCATTATTCACATTGGTTATTGTATCTCTCAGTAACATGCACACACTATTTTATTTTTAATCGATTATCTCCCAACAATGCACTATCATTCATTTTTATTTTTGTGGTTATATTATAGGTAAAATTCCTATTAGAAGAACTTCAGAAAAAATATCAAAGAAGAAGCCAAGGAACAGGTCGAGAGACGCAAGATCCGGTTGAAGGCAACCTGCCCTCAGTAGCAACTCGCCTCCACCAAGAATTTCGATTCAACACGGCCCGAAGAGCTGTATTACTCTTCCAATCCCGTATCGGGACCTTCAGTCACCCACAGGACACTCCTGTTGATCTCCCGCCAAATGTCTCGGGAAATCGGGCCTCGCAATATCGCCAGACTTGCGACACTGATCTCGTGCAATCAAGCCCCGAACCCCGAATGCCGATGGTCAACGGTCAACAGGTCGGAATATTTCCACTCGCGATGTCAATAGCGTACCTTTCCAAACCCCGAGCCCCGAGGTGCCGATCTCCCGACTCGACGCCACCTGGACTCCACTCATTTCCAAGGCCCCACGCGACCACGTCACCTCACGATCCGTGTGATCGGGAATCGCGGGATCGCGATTTCAACTGTCGCGAATCCTTTGCATTGGGAAACCCCGAATTCCGAAATCCCAATTCTTTGGATTCGTGCCACCTGTCCTTCCGACAATCGACGGCTCCTACGAAATCGGGAAATCGCGACTCGCGATTTCAACGTGCATGAAACTCTTGCACTCACCAACCCTGATATGCCATTATTCGATGGCAAATGGTTCTACCCACGCTAGAGGGTTAACCTCTCCGCTCCTTCTCCCAGATCCGACGGTCCACGGGACTTCGCGATCCTTCACAAAAATTCAAGTCGTCGATTCTCTTCCTCTTGAACTTCTTCTGCTCCAAACTCCGCCTTGTTAGAAACTTCTCCGGGATCCCTTTTCCCGGAAATCACAAGGGATTATCCCTCCTAGCCTTTTATCAACTCTGATGCCTTCAGAGACTTCGCCCACGTCTTTCTTCACAGACCTTCAGGCTTCAATTCTTCCATAAAATCACATACGCAGCATATGAAAGAAATACGTAACAAGAAGCAAATATGCAAAGGCATAATGCTAACAACACACAGAGAATAAACACATCCATAGAATTGGATCAAGGCTTCCTGTTCTCCTTTTCCCAGGCTTGCCTCTGAATCTTCAATCAAACCTGCACGTCACCTGCTTGGTTCAAATAAACCAACACAACTCTGGGTGATGAGAATAAGAGTTTACTGTAGAGCCTCCTCAACGCACTCTATGCGGAGGAATTCAACTACACTCTATGCAGGAATCTCGTAGCTCAGACAGAGAAACAGCTTAAACTCATTCTTGCCTCTCTCCCATATTTCTAATCTGCTATGAAATCACATATGCAACATATACAATGAAGGCATAACAAGAAGCAAGTAAGCAACAACATATTATCAACAACACACAGAGAATAATCACAGCCATGGAATTGAATCAAAGCTTTACTATTAATTCAATGTTTGTACATGGGGATTCTTCACCAGTTCTCTGGTTTGTTCTCTCCTTGCTCCTGAATGCTAATGCTGAAATGAATCATACAATGATACAAAGGAGGGTGCCTATATTCCGTTTTCCCTCTCGAAAGCAAAACTGTCTAATCTACAGTTAATTCCTATCTAACAGCATTAAACCAATTAAATGCCTTCCTATCTACATACAATACAAGTGCGCTCTATTTTGAATGCTTTCATTCAAACGGCGGCGCAACATATATCAAGGTGATTCAAAATTTGGCGCTGGTGCCATCCAGCTGTCTTTTCTTTCTCCACATGTTGGCTCGCTTGATGAGGTGTGGATGGGTTTGGATGCTCCTGCATCATACTCCTCGGCTCAAAAGAATTCATGGGCTCCTGTCCATGAGCTCCTGTATCGCATGCCCATGTTTTTGGATCACTGCCTCTGTCTCCCAACTGGCATCCTCCACTGGGTGATTCTTCCATTTCACCAGGTATTCAAAATACTGCTTCCTCCTGGTTTTCTTACCTACTCTTTTACCCAGTATGCATTCCATCTGAGGTTTCTGTGCAACTGGTAGCTGCTTCTGCCACTAGATCACTGGTTCCTCAATTCCAGTGTCTGCTTGATCAGCCCTGTATGGGTATAAATCAAAAACATGTAAAATCGGAGATATCCCGATGCCCTCTGGCAACACAAGCTCATATGCGTTCTCACCGAATTTCTTCAGGATTCTGCATGGCCCAATTTTCTTCATTTTGAGCTTGTTATATGTTCCCCTTGGGAACCTTTCCTTCCTCAGGTGCGCCAGAACCATGTCACCAACTTCAAACTGAAGCTGTCTCTTCCTTTGATCGGCTCTGCGCTTAAATTCTTGATTGGACTTCTGCAGTCGCTGCTTCACCTCCGCGTGAAGTTCTTGCATTGCCTCAACGAACTCTTCAGCCCTCACGCTGCTAGTTTCAGCCTGTTCTGACTCCCTGAGTTCAGAAACTCCCCTCGGCTATGTCCCATACAAAATTTGGAACGGGCTCTTACCTGTACTTCGATTCACCGAATCGTTGTACGCGAATTCCGCCTGTGGTAGGATCTGATCCCAACTGCTGTGATGCTCTGTCACCAGACTTCTCAGCAAGTCGCCTAGACTTCTATTGACCACCTCGGTCTGTCCATCTGTCTATGGATGGTATGTTGAACTGAATGCCAAGTCAGTCCCCAGCTTCTTCCATAGCGTCCTCCAAAAATGACCTATGAATTTGGTATCTCGATCCGAGACTATGCTCCGCGGCAATCCATGCAATCTCACAATCTCTTTGAAAAATAAATTGGCGATGTGCGTCGCATTGCTGGTCTTATGAAACGGTATAAAATGTGCCATCTTTGAGAACCTGTCCACCACCACAAAGATGGAATCTACTCCTCGTTGTGTTCTCGGAAAACCCAAAACGAAATCCATACTGATGGCTTCCCATGGCCTCTCGGGTATGGGCAATGGCTGATAGAACCCCGTGTTCTGCTTTCGGCCCTTTGCATGTTGACATATCCTGCACTTGTCAACAAACTTCTTCACATCTATGCACATGCCTGGCCAATAATATGATTCGCTCAACTTGGCGAATGTCTTGTCATGCCCAAAATGACCTGCTAAGCCTCCGCTGTGCTTTTCCTTCACCAAATTCTCTCTCATAGAGCAATCGGGAATGCACAACTGATTGCCTCTGAACAACAATCCATCCTGGATCAAGTAGTCAATCCACGGACTCATATCTCTAAGAACTGGGTTCTCAGCTGCTTCATAAGCTTCCCTGAAGTCTGCATCATCTGCATACATATCTTTCAGGTTTTCAAAACCCAATGTCTTGACCCTAAATTCCTGTAGCAATAAACACTTCTGGCTCAAGGCATCTGCTACTTTGTTCGCAGTCCCCGAAATGTGCTTTATCACAAACGTGAAATTCTGCATGTACTCTACCCACTTTGCATGCTTCTGGTTCAACTTCTCCTGTTGACTCACGAATTGCAATGCATGATTATCGCTGTACATAACGAATTCCTTGGGTATCAAGTAATGCCTCCACTTCTTCAATGCCTGTATGATGGCATAAAACTCTTTGTCGTACGTGGAGTATTTCAGCTTCGCATCATCCAATTTCTCGCTGTAATATGCCACAGGTCGGTCATCCTGACTCAAGACCCCTCCAACAACATATCCACTAGCATCACATTTCACCTGGAAGGTCTTCTGAAAATAAGGCAACACCAAAATTGGTTGCTCTGTGATCTTTCGCTTCAATAGATTGAAGCTTCTTTCAACCTCTGCTGTCCAATGAAAAATCTTGTGCCGCTTCTTCACCGTGTCCATCATCGCGGCGCTAATTCCACTAAAGTTCCGAATGAACTTCCTGTAAAAACTAGCTAAACCATGGAAGCTTCTTACCTCAAAAACATTCCTCGGCGATGGCCAATTCCTGATTACCTCCACCTTCTCAGGATCCATCTTCAACTCGTTCACCAAAATTACAAAACCCAAATAAATAAGTTCTGTCTGCATGAATGAACACTTCTTTAAATTTATCAGCAGCTTCTCCTGCTGTAGCCTTCTCATCACAATGGATAAATGTCTCAAATGCTCATCCTTGGTCTTGTTGAAGATTAATATGTCGTCCAGATACACGACCACAAATTTACCGATGAATTCCCTCAGGACTTCATTCATCAGCCTCATAAATGTGCTCGACGCGTTTGTTAATCCAAACGGCATGACCAGCCATTCGTACAATCCCTCGTTTGTCTTGAATGTTGTTTTCCATTCATCCCCCTCTCTCATCCGGATCTGATGATATCCGCTCTTGAGATCAATTTTGGAAAAATAATTTGCCCCACTCAGGCAATCCATCAAGTCATCCATTCTCAGCAGTGGAAACCTGTACCTAATGGTGATTTTATTTATCGCCCTAGACTCTGTACACATTCTCCAACCTCCATCTTTTTTTGGACTTAGTACTGTCGGAACAACACACGGACTCAGACTCTCCCTCACTAGTCCTTTATCCAACAAGTCCTGCACTTGCCTCTTGACTTCCTCGTTCTCCTGAGGCGTCAACCTGTATGCTGCCTTATTTGGAAAACTTGCTCCAGGTATGAGGTCAATATGGTGACTCACACTCCTCATCGGTGGAAATGAACGAGGTAGCTCATCCACGATGATGTCAGTGAACTCTCCCAATAGTTCCTGAATCTCCTCTGGCAAATCATCGACTCTTGTGCTTGTCAGGACAATTCTCAGCTTCCTGACAACAAAGAACTGTGGATCTTCATCCTTCTCCAGCTCTGTGAGAAGCTCTTTCCCACTCATGAGAAGTATCGTGCTGCTCACTTCCGGCTTCACTTCTTTATCTTTTATCGGAAGCCGTCTGTGTGTTCTCCCATCCTTCTCCAAGGTTTATGTGTTCATCCTTCCATCATGAACAACATTTCTATCATACTGCCATGGTCTACCTAGCAGTATATGGCACACATCCATGGGAATAACATCGCATAGAATCTCATCATGATAATTCCCAATTTTAAATTTAACTAAGCATTGTTTAGTGACACTTACCCGGTGTCCTTTCTGTAACCACAAGACTTTATATGGATTCGGGTGCTTAGTTGTTTCTAGCTCCAGTTTTTCCACCATCTCGGTCGAAACTAGATTGTCAGTGCTCCCACTATCAACTATGACCTTGCACTTTCTGTCCTTGGATGTACAAGCTGTTATGAATAGTCTGCTCCACTGCACTGAGCTGTCCACCTCTTTCTCAGGTGCCAAAAGAATTTTATGCGTCCCAAGCGATCTTCCGCTGTCCGCATCCTCGCTCTCAACATCATGCCTCTGTTGCACCTCAGTGATGTGAGCTTCACTTCTGTCCATATTCCTATCCAGACAATCCACGGCCTTGTGTCTGTCCTTTCCACATGTAAACATTGTGATGACTCCTCCTCGGCCTCTTCCTCGGCCTCGGGTACGAGGAATTACGTTGGCGTCAGCATATCCACCACTCTATTCTGCCTGCTGCCTCCTCGACTCAGCATATTGCTGCCTTTGTTCAATTCGAGGCTGCCTTTGGGAGGATCCACCTCTCTCCAACTTACCCTGAGGTTTCTACCACTCCTCCTTGGGCTTCTGAGTTCTCTCTTGGGCAACCGCCTTGCCTCTGGGCTGACTTCGTCCTCGCCCTCATTGTCCCTTCTTGCGGCTCAGTTTCTCTTCATATTTCAGAGCCATCTGGTATGCATCCTCAACTGTTCGGATGGTAACCATTCTCAACTCGTCCTGAATGTCATACCTCAACCCATTCAGGTATCTTGCCACCTTTTCGTCATCACTCTCCCGATGACCAACTCTGATGTTGAGCCTGTATAATTCCTCGGTGTACTCTTTCACCGTCATCATTTTCTGTCTCAGGTTCTGCATCCACATGAACAGAGTAATCTGGTAATCCCTTGGAACGAACTTTGCCTTCATCTTGGCGATCATCCGATCCCAACTCTTAATTTTCTATTTTCCTTTGGAATGTCTGTCTGCCTGCAGCTCGTCCCACCATAAGGCTGCATGTCCTTTCAGCTTGGTTACAGCATGCCTTACCTTCTTGTCCTCTTCGATATCCTCATAATCAAAGTAGGTATCGAGTGCTCGGATCCAATCCAGCAAATCTTCAACATTTAGACTTCCCTCATAGATGGGAATTCCCATCTTGGTCTTTGAGCTCATCCTAGCAATAGCTCTGATCAACCTCTTTGTCGAGGCATATTTTGCTGAGACCTCTTCAGCTTCGTGTCCAGCTTCCTCTTCAACCTCGGAATCACTGAACTCTCCTGCGCCGACTCCACATCTCTGCGCAGTCTCCATTTCTTCGAGTCTCGCCCTGAGATCTCGGATTTGGCGCTCCATTTCTGGATTACCTGCCGACCTTCCCCTTCTTCGGGAATCCCTGTCTTCATGATCAGGTGACTTCCTTTCTCTCCTGAGCGACATTATGTCTTTTCTTCTCTCTGCTACCTGAACAAAGAGAACTCAATCCCGCTCTGATACCACTCTGACGGCAACCTACCCTCAGCAACAGCTCACCTCCACCAGGACCTTCAATTCAACACAGCCCGAAGAGATGTATTACCCTTCCAATCCCGTATCGGGACCTTCAGTCACCCATAGTACACTCCTGTTGATCTCCCACCAAATGTCTCGGGGAATCGGGTCTCGCGATATCGCCAGACTCACGAAACTGATCTCGTGCAATCAAGCCCCGAACCTCGAATCCCGATGTTCAACGGTCAACGGGTCGTAATATCACCACTCGCGATGTCAACAGCGTACCTTTCCAAACCCCGAGCCCCGAGGTGCCGATCTCCTGACTCGACGCCACCTGGACTCCACTCACTTCCAAGGCCCCACGCGACCACGTCACCTCACGATCCGTGTGATCGAGAATCGCGGGATCGTGATTTCAACTGTCGCGAATCCTTTGCATTGGGAAACCCCGAATGCCGAAATCCTGATTCTCCGGATTCGTGCCACTTGTCCCTTCGACAATCGACGACTCCTACGAAATCGGGAAATCGTGACTCACGATTTCGACGTGCATGCAACTCTTGCACTCGCCAACCCCGATATGCCGTTATGCAATGGCAAATGGTTCTACCCGCGCTTGAGGGTTAACCTCTCCGCTCCTTCTCCCAGATCCGACGGTCCACGGGACTTCGCAATCCTTCACAGAAATTCAAGTCGTCGATTCTCTTCCTCTTGAACTTCTTCTTCTCCAAACTCCGCCTTGTTCGAAACTTCTTCGGGATCCCTTTTCTCGAAAATCATAAGGGATTATCCCTCCTGGCCTTTTATCAACTCTGATGCCTTTAGAGACTTCGCCCACGTCTTTCTTCACAGACCTTCAGGCTTCAATTCTTCCATAAAATCACATACGCAGCATATGAAAGAAATACGTAACAAGAAGCAAATATGCAAAGGCATAATTCTAACAACACACAGAGAATAAACACATCCATGGAATTGGATCAAGGCTTCCTGTTCTCCTCTTTCCAGGCTTGCCTCTGAATCTTCAATCAAACCTGCATGTCACCTGCCTGGTTCGAATAAACCAACACAACTCTGGGTGATGAGAATAAGAGTTTACTGAAGAGCCTCCTCAACGCACTCTATGCGGAGGAATTCAACTGCACTCTATGCAGGAATCTCGCAGCTCAGACAGAGAAACAACTTAAACTCATTCTCGCCTCTCTCCCAGATTTCTAATCTGCCATGAAATCACATATGCATCATATACAATGAAGGCATAACAAGAAGCAAGTAAGCAACAACATAGTATCAACAACACACAGAGAATAATCACAGCCATGGAATTGAATCAAAGCTTGACTATTAATTCAATGTCTGTACATGGGGATTCTTCACCAGTTCTCTGGTTTGTTCTCTCCTTTCTCCTGAATGCTAATGCTGAAATGAATCATACAATGATACAAAGGAGGGTGCCTATATTCTGTTTTCCCTCTCGAAAGCAAAACTGTCTAATCTATAGTTAATTCCTATCTAACAGCATTAAACCAATTAAATGCCTTCCTATCTACATACAATACAAGTGCGCTCTATTTTGAATGATTTCATTCAAACGGCGACGCAACAGATATCAAGGTGATTCAAAATTTGGCACTGGTGCCATCCAACTGTCTTTTCTTTATCCACACGTTGGCTCGCTTGATGAGGTGTCGATGGGTTTGGATGCTTCTGCATCACCGGTTCTAGCTCTATGCCACACCAAGTAGAAGAACCATCCACATCAAAGAGCATAGAGCCACTCATTAGACTCCCACCGAGGAAGCTCTCCACATGGGTGCCACCATATTGGGATACATAGTCGTGCACAAGAGGTAAAGTTGTAACACAAGTACTAATTCCTTCCTGGAATGATTTATTCATTAAATTCAAAGACCAAGAATATCTAGAATCGATCCCCCACAACAATCTAGACCTTAAAGTGGTTGATAATGCAATGTTCTCATTCATTAGACAATCCAGGTTACACTTGGTAGCAACTAGGGGACCCATTACCATGTGTAGAGATAATGGAATGGGTCATGAACCACACCGACTCTCAAAAGCTACAAGATTATTAATGAACAAGGGGATTGTATTGGGTATTTTCTCCCATTGGATGTTAACATAAACTACAAGTTCCTTGAGTCTAAAGAATCTCTAAATAAGGACTTTGTAGTAATCTTTTATCATAAATATGACACCAGTAAGATCCCAGGGAACTAGTGGAAGGAAGACAATAAGTTTTTAAATAGGTCAATGGGAAGATATGACATTGCAGGGATTAGTGATCCATGCATGTATGTAATTATTTTATTATGCAGATTGTATGGAGAGAAAGATTGCTCCCAATTTTTTGAAGCCTAGTTTCCTTTGGCATAGCATGTTTCTATGTGGGGGAGTCTATTCAATTAGGGAGCCATCATCTCAAAGAAGATCGGTATTAAAATTGGTCAAGACCAAACACCGCAACCAGACATTAATCCAACATTTCATATGATGTCATTCATACTTGATGTTTTTTGTGCTCGCAACACTTTCCCAGGTTTGTCACTTAGTTGGAAAGTCTCTGAGCCCCCAGTGCATGTCTACTTTAGCATTTTATGGGAGATTAAGTACAAGAGGTTCTATTCTGATATTGGTGACTTCTTCATGGACCAGATCTACTTCCTTCTCTTTGGACAAGAATGTCCTATTTTATCTAAGCAAGACAAGAATATTTTGGCATACATAGGTAACTAGTACTTGCAGGAAAAACAAACCTATCTTTGCATCTATGGAGCCACTAGTCCACCTCATCTATTGCCTATTTATGTTCCTGACAGGCTTGTAGTTGGAGAAATTTTCTACCATTCTATATTGCAAGGTTTCAATGTCACACTGTTCAAAGACAATAAAATAGTATTTATCCCTTATGGTTTCCAGGTAGGCTATTACATAGTGAGGGATGCTAAGCATGCAAATCAAGAAGGGTAAATTTGATTAGAATATAGGTTCATGACTAGAAGGTTCA
The DNA here is from genome assembly GCA_009831015.1 of Picea engelmannii. Lineage (NCBI taxonomy): Eukaryota > Viridiplantae > Streptophyta > Pinopsida > Pinales > Pinaceae > Picea > Picea engelmannii. The sequence continues at coordinate 787,702 of ML782516.1, forward strand.
AAAATCATTATCCTAGAGGTTTGGTCCTCAATCATGATGAACAAGTCTCTTTGAGTTGGCCATATGCTCATGAGAAGTGGAAAGAATAACTTTTTACATAGAATGCTCAATATTGGAAGGAGGTGGAGAGACGAAAATACCACCCTACTATAACGGTTTTCACTTCCTTGTCACTATAAGAACATATTAAGATGATGAATCAAGGATTTTCCTCTAGCAAAGAAGATGACAAAGAAAAGAAGGAAGAAGAGGCAAGACTAAAGGAAGAAAAGGATCAATATGCCCTATTGGTAGAACATGAGAAAATTCTCAAGGAACAAGAACAATAGAGGAAGTATCAAGAAAAATTGAGGAAGAAAGAGGAGGAGGATGCTTCTCAACAATTTTTGATAGAGAAGAGGAAAAAGGAAGGAAAATAAAAAATAAAGAAGGAGTTTCTTGAAAAAAGAAAGAGGGATCAATAAGAAAAGGATAGGCAAGAAGAATAGGATTTAGGGAAAAAGAATGAAAAGGAGATCAAAGGAAGGATAAATAAGAAAAAGGAAAAGGGAGGAAATGGAAAATATCAATGAAGAGAAGGAAATGGAACAGAACCTCAAGGGAGAGTAAGAGAAGCATGCAACATCTCCAAAGTTTTATGAATTTATTGACCTAACTAAGGATGAAGAGCAGGTGGACAAAACCAGTGTCCCTATTATTAATGAGAATGTGACTGAGGACAAAAATTTTCCTACAGATCCAATAGAGTAAAAGGACATGGAAACAGGTGGTGACAATAGTAATAAAGAAACCTAGACACATGATAAGGACACCATAGAGAAAAACAATGAACACGATCAAAATCCATCTGTTGTCCCAAATCAAGAAGTGCATTTTCCTATGAATCAAGAAGTAAATACAAGTGTCCTAGATAACCAGCTGGCTGAAGACAATGAATAAGGTAATGATACAGGTGGTGATATGGATATAAGTGGTGAGGATGCATAAGGAGAGAAGAAAAATGATGAGGATATAGGTACCATTCCTGAGAAGACTTTGGAAAAGGATAAATCAGCCAAAAAACTATATGAAGGATCACTAATTGAGGAGAAGAAGCAGGAGGAAACCTAGGGAAAAACATAGAAGACCTCCACATATGAGACAAGGATTGACACACACACACACACATAAGAGGGAAGAAAGGATTCCACATCCAAAGAATAAAGTCAAGACCCCATCTCTGGGAATTTATATACCCCTAGAAGTCTGAATAATATCTTATCTTGTGGTAATCAACCTATTCCCCAACCTATTGAGGAAGTGGTTGATCTTGAGTCTTTTGCGTATGGTAGGAAGATGAGGTCCACTATGAATATGACCCAAATAAAGAGGAAACACACACTGGATAGCAAGATGCTCTGCACTTCAGAGGAAATAATTATGGACACTAAAAAGGTTAGGATGAGTGAATTATTTTCAGTTAGTCTTTCCATTTCCCATGCCTCATTTGAAAATGTTGTAGTAGAGGAAAGAAAGATGGATTAGGCTAAATAGGAAGTGATTTCGCTAAAGAACCAAGTACAACATTATCAAGAGGTTGGGAGAGAAAAAAATATAATAAAATACATCATCAAAGAACATGACAAATGCCTAGAAGTCGAGGAAGAACTTGTGAGGAAAGCACTCGGGCTAAAGGAAGAATCTCTAATGATAGGGATCACACATAGAGAAATCCTCAGATGGGTTAAGAAATATGCCAAAGTATTAGATATAGTATAATTTCTCCAAGAAGTACAGAAAGAGAAAGGTGTTGAAGATCACGACATAGATACCCTCTTGAAGGAAAATCTCTCCAAGATGCATTCAGTTGCACAATACTAGGAAATCATAGTATATGAGCCCAAGGAAAGAGTTAAAGAAGAGTGGGGAGACCTGCAATTGGTTCTGGAAGGAGATAAATTAGACGATGGCCAACCTCTGGCTGCCAACTTCTTGTTCCCTAGTTATTTCAGAAATATAAAGCATGCATTAAGCATGCCAATGGATCAACACAAGTTTCCATACGATGACAGATGTGTTAAACTCTACTCACACTAGTCTGAGTATTTGGATGAGCATGAAAGCCCCATAACTCCCAGATTACCTGAGTCATCTTGACTCTATTTTTGTTTTAGATATTTTTAGTTTCTAATTTACTGTTTTTATCATTTGAAACATGTATAAATAAACATGCCACCTTGATAGAAAGGACCTTTTGGCAAATTCCATTTTTTCTATTGTAATTGAGAACTATTTCGAGATTAATAGAGAATCTCATAAGGAGTAAAATAAGTTTTACTGAAGCACTGGATGTTGTGATTGGAGGGTGGATTGTTATACACTCAATCATTATGTCTCTGATGTCTAGTAAGAGTTTCTATATTATCAAGTTATCTTGTTAATTGTATAAATTGTTGGGTATTAGTATATATCTCCTTTAATTTCTTTACAGTAAGTGTTCAACTCATTCAAAGTTTCAACAATCACAAAATTATTTTTATGGTTATTGATAGAATTATAGATGAATAATTACATGTTTGTTAGGATAGCAGTGTAACTAAATCTTTTTGGGAATTATTTCTTGGAGACATATAAGTTAGTTATTCTCTTATTCTATGTTCGTATTTCTTTAAAAGTTGCCTTTAAGAGAAATAATTTATTTCATTATTTTGCATGTTTCCCCCTTTTATAGTGATCTATTGCTAGAATTTTTTCTTTGAAACCTCACATATTTGTTTTATTTCCATCCCTAAAGGTTATCCTTAGGGAATTTACTCTCAAATGCATTATTTATTTCCCTTTATGCAATAAGAAAATGTGACACATAAAATAGTAAAAAGAAAGAAAAGAAGTGATCGTAACAATTCTTAAAGCCCATCGAACGGTTGTCGGGCCATTAACTTGGATGATTATTCCACACCAAATAGAGAGGAGTCTAATTTGGCCTCATCCTTGGGTTTAATCCCTCCTTTTGAGAAAATGGAATCCATCCCCCTCAACACACCCAACACAAAAATATGGTGTCCTAAATATTCTCATAATAAGAGTTATTAGGATATCAGACAACAAGCACCTAGTGTAGGAAAAATCGTACCTTAAATCCACTTTCTGGAAGAATAGTTACCATAGAAAATAGATTCATAAATCCCTCTAAAAATCCATTAGTAGTTTTCCACCCCAATCCCAATCCCAATCCCAATTCCAACACCAACTTTGAAAATCCTTATGTCTCTCTTCCTTGCATACATAATGTCACTGAGAAAATTGCTAAGGACTTTGAAAAGAAGAAATATCATAGCACAATTCACCCCACCCAACTAGCTCAAAAATCTCCTAAACATTGCCAAAGATCCTCTTAACCCTCTCCATTTACAAGGTGTATACAAGATTCCTTGTCGTGCAAGATTCCTTGTCGTGTGGTCTTTCTTACATTAGAAAAACTAGACACTCAATTCAAATAAGACTCAAAGAGTATGTGATGGACATATAACGTGGAAGAACTACAGAGATGCCATTTTTTGAACACTCTCAGAATTCTAATCACCACATTTGTATTGAAAACATGAAGGTTATCGTTAAAGGAAAACATCCCTTAAAGAGATTGGTAAAAAAATCCTTGAAAATTGATAAACACAACAATAACTTAAATAGAGATAATGGCCTCGTTCTTAGTGAAAACTAGAGACCAAGTATTAATATCATAAGTAGGTTAACTTGATTCATTTGGACAAAGATAATTTAATAATTCATATTTATTTCCCAGTTTCAACTCTTGATTTTTCTTCAAGCTTCTTCAAACTTTGAGGACGGGTTTTAGTTGAGAACTCGAAATGGCAATGTGTTTTCCTCTCTTCACATAGTTCATACCATAATTAGATTCTCATGCATCTCATCATATATGTTAGCCAAAGATTTCACTTACTCTACAACTAACCTTACTTGGGATAGATTATTGGAGCATAATAAAATACATATTTTCAAAGTCTATGTTTATTAAACTTGAATCACTATTAATGATCACAAGAATTCATTAAATATCATTAATTAAGTATTATATCAAATTAATTCATATTGAGGAGTTTAACAATCTATAAAATAAAAGTGTTATATTGCCTAGTACATAAAGGTAAAGATGTGTTTTTAATATATTAAAATCATATAGATATTGGGAGCTATAAATTATGAATTGAGGCAAGGTTGAACATTGGTTTGCACCATTCATTATCCATAATGACATATTTATTCTCATATGATGATCTTATTCCTCTTCATTGTTCGATTCCTAAAACCTTCTTTGGGACATGGGAAGCTCTCACATTTAGAATATTTTTGGTAGTTTATTGGGCATTAAAAGGCTCTACATATCCCCTAACTCTCCCATATTGTGATGCAGGAGCATTACCCACGTCAAGCAAGCCAACGCAGAAGGCAAGAGACAGCTGGGCAAGCGCCAACACAAGTTTTGAAATTTACCTTGGGATGGTTGTGCAAACATAAATGTAACAATTTAATGAAGCGCACTTGTGTGATGTAATCGGGACCTTGAGCCATACGCTCTCGTCCTTAGTAGGTTGGAGGCATTTAAGATAGTTAATGCAGGTAGATAGGATTTTAATTCTAGATTAGATTTTTTGAGAGCGAAAGAGGGAAACGGGATATAGACACCCTCATTGTGCATTTGTAACATTATTATTGAAATCAGAGGAGGAAGAAGAGCATGCAGAGAAGCTGTGTAAAAACACCCATGTACAGATATTTGGATTAATAGAAGAAAGCTTTGATTCAAATGCATGGCTTGTGTTGTTCTCTGTGTATTGATGTTATGCTCATGAATGTTTGCTTCCTGCTACACATTTGATTTTATATGCTATATATATGATTTCATGGTTGAGGTTGAAATCTGAAGGGAAGAAGGAATGAGTTTAAATTGTTTCTCTATTTGAGCTAGAGGATTCCTGCAAGGAGTGCAATTGAGGTGTCCGTAAGGAGTGCGTTGACAAAGGGGTTTAGATAGAGATAGCTTTTGTCCTCATTCACTCAAAGTGCAGTTGGGCACAGGAGCTGTGCAAGGAGTGCGCAGGCCGAGTGAAGTTCAGGGGTGAAAACCTGAGTGAGAATTGAAGGACTACTGCCATAGGTGTGCAAAGAGTTGGGTGATTTCAACACTTAGATGTGGTTGAAGGTTACTGCACGGAGTGCGCGCAAAAGTATTTTCCAAGGTGCAGAGTTGAAAAAAATATCAGGAGGGAGAAGGCCCTTGGAATTTGTTGAAAGACAGTGCAGGGAGTTGGTGTGTGAAGTATTCAAGCAGGTGTTGCCAGTTTGCGTGCAGACGAACCCATTTCGCGGAGGAAGACTGGGTTCAATTTCCAGAAGTGAGTAAAGAGGAAACGGACGGTTGGACTTCCCCGAGGAGGATTCGCGAAAATCCGTGGGCCGTTAGATCTATGCGTGGATTCACATATCGGGGTTTCGTGGGTTGAAACTCCGTAAACCCTCCATAGAGATCGAAAAATCGTGATATGCGATATCTCGACGACTACGAGAATGGTGTGGGGACACAGGAATCGGCAAGTGGATAGGTGGCACATCGCATTTCGGGAGTTCATGATTAGAAGGGATGAGAACTTGGTGTCAAGGGTCGCGAAGCATGAGGACATGAGAGGTGGTGAAGTAGAGAGAAGGCCAAGAGTCGCCCATCTGAGGAGGACAGGCGGCAGAGATCGAGCGATCTTCTGAACTCGAAAATTATTAGGGTGAGAGCCCAAATATTGGGTGCTCCAAGTCGCGAAGACGCAAGGAGCGAGAAGAAAAATAGACGTTGGACCTATACGTAAATCGTGTCTTGGGGTTTCGTGGATCGAAACTTCGAAATATTGCAACGGGAGTCGCGATATTGCGATATGTGAAATCCCGATGAGTAGAAGGATAGTGTGGGGGCCACAATAGAGTCGGTGACATGGACAGGTGATATACCGTATCGAAGTTTGGGGAAAGTAAAGTCCTGAAACATTGACATCAGGATTCGCAATACCGCGAAGTCCGATTCCCTGATAAATAAGAGGGGGATCGCGCGAAGAGTTCTGTGGGTGTAGATTTCCCAATAGGGAAATAGAAGGACAGGTTAGTGTTCTTCGAGCTAAGGAAAGAGAAGCGTCAAAGTGGTATCAGAGAACAGAAAGGTTCTTTTCTTTCTGTAGCAAGGAAGAGGAGAGTTCATCATGCCGCTGAGAAGAGATAGACAGTCACCCGATCCAGAGGATAGGGAGATGCCGTGAAGAAGAGGTCGATAGATGGTAGATCCATCCATAGAGAGACAAATGCATGACCTCCGAGCTAGACTCGAAGACATGGAGACAATGAAAAGACACACAACCAGTGTAGGGGATCTGAGTGATTCCGAGAGTGAAGTTGAGGCTGAACGAGAAGAGGAAGTTGTAGCCGAAGATGCATCAAACGAGCGTTTGATCAGAGCTATTGCAAGGATAAGTGCAAGAGCAAAGATGGACATTTCAGTTTACGAGGGAAACTTGGATGCAGAGGAGCTTCTAGATTGGATCAGAGCTCTCGACACATACTTCGACTATGAAGATGTCGAAGAGGACAAGAAAGTCAAGCATGTTGTCACACGCTTGAAAGGACATGCAACATTGTGGTGGGATGAACTACAAGCTGACAGACACTTCAAGGGCAAGTAGAAGATCAAGAGATGGGACAAAATGATCGCGAATATGAAGGCAAAATTCATCTTGAGGGGCTATCAAATTTCTCTGTTCAGGATAATGCAGAACCTGAGAGAGAAGATGATGACAGTGAAGGAGTACACTGAGGAATTCTATAAACTGAACATCAGGGCAGGTCATTGGGAAAGCGATGATGAAAAAGTTTCCAGGTATATGAATGGCCTGAGATATGAGATTCAGGATGAAATGAGGATGGTAACCATCTGAACGGTGGAAGATGATTATCAGATGGCTTTGAAAGAAGAAGAGAAGCTGAGTCGAAAGCAGGGTCAGAGGGGCCGAGGCAGGAGCCAGCCCAGAGGCAAGTCAGTTGCCCAGGAAAGAAACCAGAAGCCCAAAGAGGAATGCAAGAAACCTCAGACTCGGACAGAGAGAGGTGGAAGTTCACAGCGAGGGCAATATGCAGAGAAAAAAGGACAACATAATGAGTAAAGAGGAGATTATGCTGACAACAACACTTTTCCTCGTACTAGAGGTAGAGGAAGAGGAAGAGGTGGAGTAATCACATGCTTCACATGTGGAAAGAATGGGCACAAGTATTATGAGTGTCCAGAGAAAAAGAAGGACATTGGAGAAGCTCACATCACCGAGGCACAGAGGTGAGTTGTTGAATAAGAAGACGCTGAAGGCGGAAGATCGCTGATGATGCGAAAAGTCCTTTTGACACCTGAGAAGGAGGTGGAAAGTTTATTCCAAAGGACCAAACTTTTTAGGACTGCTTGCAAGACCAAGGATAGGGTATTCAAGGTCATTGTGGACAGTGGTAGCATGGACAATCTTGTTTCTACAGAGATGGTAGAGAAGCTGGAGCTAGAGACGAGTGATCATCCAAGCCCATACAGAGTTTCGTGGCTACAGAAAGGACACCAGGTAATTGTCACTAAACAATGCTTGGTTGAATTCAAGATAGGAGGATATAATGATAAGATCTTATGTGATGTTATTCCTATAGATGTTTGTCATCTATTGTTGGGTAGACCATGGCAATATGACAGAAATGTGATTCATGATGGGACGATGAACACATATACCCTGGAGAATAATGGGAGGACACACATGTTGCTTCTGATAAAGGATAAGGAGGTGAAGCCAGAATTAAGAAACACAGTACTTCTCATGAGTGGGAAGGAACTTCTTACCGAGGTTAAGAAGAAGGAGGATCCATAGTTCATTGTGGTCAGAAAGCCGAGGATTGTTCTGACTAGCACAAGAGTGGATGATTTTCCAGAGGAGGTTCAGGAACTGCTGGAAGAGTTCGCTGACATTGTAGTGGACGAATTACCTCATTCATTGCCACTAATCAGGAGTGTGAGTCATCACATTGATCTCATACCAGGAGCCATTTTTCCAAACAAAGCTGCGTACAGACTAACGCTGCAGGAGAATGAAGAAGTTAAGAGGCAAGTCCAGGATTTGTTGGACAAAGGATTAGTAAGGGAAAGCTTGAGTCCATGTGCTATTCCAACAGTACTCAGTCCGAAGAAAGATGGAGGCTGGAGGATGTGTACTGATTCAAGGGCGATCAATAAGATAACCATCAGGTACATATTTCCATTGCCGAGAATGGATGATCTGATGGATTGCTTGAGTGGAGAAAAATATTTTTCGAAGATTGATTTGAAAAGCGGATATCACCAGATTCGCATGAGAGAAGGCGATGAATGGAAGACATCATTCAAAACAAATGAAGGGTTGTATGAATGGCTTGTTATGCCGTTTGGATTAACAAATGCGCCAAGTACCTTTATGAGGTTGATGAATGAAGTCCTGAAGGATTTCATCAGGAAATTTGTCATTGTGTATTTGGATGACATACTGGTTTACAGTAAAATAGCAGTGGAGCATCTGAAGCATTTGGCTACAGTGATGTAGAAATTACAGCAGGAGAAGCTGTTGATAAATATGAAGAAATCCTCATTCATGAAGACAAAACTCATTTATTTGGGGTTTGTTATTTCGGAAAATGAGTTGAGGATGGATCCAGATAAGGTGAAGGTAATAAAAAACTGGCCATCACCGAAGAACATATTTGAGGTGAGAAGTTTTCACGGATTGGCTAGTTTCTACCAAAAGTTCATTAGGAATTTCAGTGGAATTAGCGCAACAATGATGGATACAGTGAAGAAAAGACACAAGTCTTTTCACTGGATAGAAGAGGCTGAGAAGTGTTTTAATCTTTTGAAGAGGAAAATTACGGAACAACCAATTCTGGTGTTGCCTGATTTTCAAAAGACATTTCAGGTGAAATGCGACGAAAGTGGATTTGCAATAGGGGCAGTCTTGAGTCAAGAAGACAGGCCAATAGCGTATTTCAATGAGAAGCTGAATGAGGCGAAATTGAAGTACTCCACATATGATAAGGAATTTTATGTTGTCCTACAGGCATTGAAGAAATGGAGGAATTACTTGATCCCGAAAGAGTTTGTTTTGTACAGTGATAACCATGCATTACAGTTTGTGAATCAACAAGAGAAGTTGAATCAGAGGCATGTTAAGTGGGTTGAATACATGCAGAATTTTACATTTGTGATTAAACATATTTCTAGTGCTGCTAACAAAGTTGCTGATGCTTTGAGCAGGAAGTGTTTGCTGTTGCAGGAATTCAAAGTCAAAACATTTGGTTTTGATGATCTCAAACACATGTACGTAGATGATCTAGACTTCAAGGAAGCATATGAAGCAACTGAGAATCCAGTCCTCAGGGATAGAAGCCAGTGGGCCGATTACATGATCCAGGAAGGATTGTTGTTTAAAGGCAATCAACTGTGTATTCTGAAATTCTCCATGAGGGAGAATCTATTAAAGGAGAAACACAATGGAGGATTGGCAGGGCACTTTGGTCATGACAAGACATTCGCAAAATTGAACGAGTCATACTTTTGTCTAGGGATGCGATCAGAGGTCAAGAGATTTGTGGACAAATGTAGAATTTGCCAGCATTCGAAGGGGAAGAAACATAATGCGGGATTTTATCAACCATTGCCCATACCAGAGAGGCTGTGGGATGAAATTAGCATGGATTTTGTGTTGGGGTTGCCAAGGACACAGAGAGGATTTGATTCAATATTTGTGGTGGTGGATAGATTTTCCAAGATGGCACATTTTATCCCATGTCAGAAAACCAGTGACATGGCTCACATCGTGAACCTATTTTTCAAAGAAGTCATTCGAATTCACGGCTTACCAAAGAGTATTGTTTCGGATCGAGATACAAAGTTCATAGGGCATTTCTGGAGAACCTTATGGAAGAAGTTGGGAACTAACTTGTTGTTTAGTTCGACGTATCATCCATAGATGGATGGACAGACAAAAGTGGTAAACAAAAGTCTAGGAGATTTGCTGAGAAGCTTGGTGACAGAGCACCATAGCCAATGGGACAACATCTTACCGCAGGCATAGTTTGCGTATAACGACTCTGTTAACAGGAGTACATGATAGATTCCATTCCAGATTGTTTATGGCACATAGCCGAGGGGAATTTTTGAATTGAGGGATTCAGAACAGACTGTGACTAGGAGTTCCAGTGCAGAGGAATTTGCTAAGGCGATGAAGGAACTTCATAGCCAGGTGAAGGAGCGACTGCTAAAATCAAGCCAAGAATATAAACGTAGAGCCGGTCAACATAGAAGACAACTTCGGTTTGAGGTTGGTGATTTGGTTCTGGCACATTTGAGAAAGGAAAGGTTCCCGAGAGGAACACATAACAAATTGAAGATGAAGAAAATCGGACCATGCAAGGTCTTGAAGAAAATTGGAGAAAATGCTGATGAGATTGAATTACCCGATGGGATTAGAATTTCTCCGATATTCAATATCTCAGATTTATACCCATAAAAAGCTGGGGGAATAGAGACTGGAAGTGATGAACAGTCAGAGGTTCAGTGGTGAAAGCAGATGCCAGTTGTAGATAAGCCACAGCTGGAGCGGATACTGGATAAATGAGTGGGTAAGAAGACCAGAAGGAAAGAATATTTTGAATATCTGATCAAGTGGAAGGGTCATCCAGTTGAAGATGCTAGCTAGGAGATTGAAGCAGAGATACAACATCATGAACATACCATGCAGGAGCTCATGGACAGGAGCCCATGAAAAGTTTCAAGCGAGGGAGTATGATGCAGAAGCATCACCCACGTCAAGCGAGCCAGCACGGAAGGCAAGAGATAGTTGGGCAAGTGCCAACACAAGTTTTGAAATTTACCTTGGGATGGTTGCGCGAACATAAATGTAACATTTTAATGAAGCACACTTGTGTGATGTAATCAGGACCTTGATCCATACGCTCTCGTCCTTAGTAGGTTGGAGGCATTTAAGATAGTTAATGCAGGTAGATAGGATTTTAATTCTAGATTAGACTGTTTGAGAGAGAAAGAGGGAAATGGGATATAGACACCCTCATTGTGCATTTGTAACATTATTATTGAAATCAAAGGAGGAAGAAGAGCATGCAGAGAAGCTTTGTAAAAACACCCATGTACAAATATTTGGATTAATAGAAGAAAGATTTGATTCAAATGCATGGTTTGTGTTGTTCTCTGTGTATTGATGTTATGCTCATGAATGTTTGCTTCCTGCTACACATTTGCTTTTATATGCTGTATATATGATTTCATGGTTGAGGTTGAAATCTGAAGGGAAGAAGGAATGAGTTTCAATTGTTTCTTTATTTGAGCCAGAGGATTCCTGCAAGGAGTGTAGTTGAGGTGTCCGCAAGGAGTGCGTTGACAAAGGGGTTTAGATAGAGATAGCTTTTGTCCTCATTCACTTAAAGTGCAGTTGGTCACAAGAGCCGTGCAAGGAGTGCATAGATCGAGTGAAGTTTAGGGGTGCGAACCTGAGCGAGAATTGAAGGACTACTTCCGCAGGTGTGTGCAGAGTCGGGTGATTTGAACACTTAGACATGGTTGAAGGTTACTGCACGGAGTGCGCGCAAAAGTCTTTTCCAAGGTCCAGAGTTGAAAAAAATCTCGGGAGGGAGAATGCCCTTGGAATTTGTTGAAAGACAACGCAGGGAGTTGGTGCGTGAAGTATTCAAGCAGGTGTTGCCAGTTTGCGCACAAACGAACCAGTTTCACGGAGGAAGAATGGGTTCAATTTCCAGAAGTGAGTAAAGAGGAAATGGACGGTTGGAGTTCCCCGAGGAGGATTCATGAAAATCCGTGGGCCGTTAGATCTATGCGTGGATTTGCATATCGGGGTTTCGTAGGTTGAAACTCCGTAAACCCGCCATAGAGATCGTAAAATCGTGATACACAATATCTCGATGACTACGAGAACAGTGTGGGGCCATAGGAATCGGCAAGCGGACAGGTGGCACATCGCATGTCGGGAGTTCGTGAGTAGAAGGGCTGAGAACTTGGTGTCAAGGGTCGTGAAGCACGAGGACACGAGAGACGGTGAAGTAGTGAGAAGGCCAGGAGCCGTCCATCTGAGGAAGTTCGCAGGGTGAGAGCCCAAACATTGGGTGCTCCAAGTCGCGAAGACGCGAGGAGCGAGAAGAAAAATAGCCGTTGGACCTATACGTAAATTGTGTCTCGGGGTTTCGTGGATCGAAACTTCGAAATATTGCAACAGGATTCGTGATATTGCGATGCGCGAAATCCCGACGAGTAGAAGAACAGTGTGGGGGCCACAGTGGAGTCAGTGACGTGGACAGGTGATATACCATTTCGAAGTTCGGGGAAAGTAAAGTCCCAAAACATTGACATCAGGATTCATGATACCGCGAAGGCCGATTCCCCGATAAGTAAGAGGGTGATCTTGCGAAGAGTTCTATGGGTGTAGATTTCCTGATAAGGAAATAGAAGGACAGGTTAGTGTTCTTCGGGCCGAGGAAAGAGAAGATCCTGTGAGCGGACATGCTTGCGAGCGCGCCTGTGTCATATTGACTTGTAGTGTATTCCCCCCATCGATATGTGAGTTCTTGAAATTGAGGATTTGACCAATACATTGAAAAAATAACTAGTGGAAGGACTCTATAATGAATCCACATTAGGTATAAACAAATAAAGAGTCATAGGAATCTATTCGTGTAGCTTATATAAATGATATTTTCTCTCCTATTAAGGAGTGTGATGTAGACATTGATGTACCAATGACTCAAAATCCAACCTCTTTTCTACTAGTCTCTTTGCTTGGTTGCTCATTTGGAAATAGAAGAGGAGGCATGATTTGGGTAATGTTGTAACCCTTGAGATGTTTTTGGCTAGGAAACTATGCAAGGCATCCATGTCAAACTTAATCAAATAAATACAAAAATTGTCCTAAGAACATAATTTTAAGGTCTGAACTATTTCACTTTGAACAATGACCTCTAATATTAACAAATATAAGAATTAGAGCTTGAAAGAAACAATTTCAGTGTTTTAGACAATATTATAATTTCAAAGAAATGAAATGAAGAATGTAAGATTACAAAAATGAAAGAAAAACAAGATATTCTTAATGGAATAATTCTTGTTTTTATTTTAATAAAATAATTGTTAAACAAAAATGTATCTGAGCTAATAAATAATTGATGAACGAAAATAAATATTTTATTAGCAGTCAAGCGAATCAATGAATAAGATACATGCTACAATAACACTTACAGTACCATTGATGAAATCTGCAATCTTATACCAAATTATTACATTTATAACATAAGATACATGTTTTGAAGAAAATATTTTGGAACACTGGGACACATGAAAACAGAAAATACCGAGACTAAATAACTTAAATCGTAAACCTCTCAAGATATGGAAATAAAAGATGTTTTCATTAAAATATTCATTCTTTCTTCTACAACACAAATGACCATTCTCACAAAAAAATTGTTCCTCTTATAGCCCTCTAACTTCTTGTTTTTTACAAATTGAATCTTCTTAGATCCATAATTTTTTCTAAGAGGACATCTCAAATACAACAACTACAATCGAAATTTATGTCTAATATTAGTAATTTATTTGGCATCGAGGTCGAATGTTTTTCTCTATGTCACAACATTTTTCATAATCAAGACCGTGAATCATTAACCTCTAGTTCATTCCTTCTTCCCATTGAATTTCTTGTTTTTTGGATTGTCTTATAGAAACCCAAATTTTAGTTTTATGGAAACAAAAGACTTAGCAGTTGTTGGATGAGTCTTGGAATAAATAATAATCGTTGATTTGCAAGGGTTTATCCCATAATTATCATGGAATTAGTTTTCAATGGTTTTATAATGCAAAGGTGCTCTCACATAATTTGAATATGATTGGGTGAATTGTGAAACTATGCGTAGTTGATAACTTTTGGTTGGAGGGCCTAGTTCACAGGACCAATTTTAACCTTGATTGCAACAAGTTCTTTAAATAACATGATGGCCAGTTGAATCGGTGCCCATTTAGTCGGTTAGTTGGATTTCCGTTTGGCTAGTTGAAACCGGACCGGAACCAATACAAAACAATACTTGGCACACATTTCCGGTGGATCAATGCCCGGTGGTCCCGATTAAACCATACCGAAGCCTTATGCAATAATATGAGGATGAGTTTTCTTCGGATGCTCTTGTGAGGAATGATTGTTATAGTTTTCATAGAGGTTCAATTCCCATAATGTCATGAATACATATTATAATGAATATGTTGTAATGATTTCGAGCTTATATGTACAGTTCTTATAATGTCATGAATACATATTATAATGAATATGTTGTAATGGATTTGAGCTTATATGTAAAGTTGCCTTTGATTCAAAATTGAATAGCAAGACAACTGCTAATGAAAAAAAAAAATAAAGTTTTATTAATTTTATTCAAGATTTAAATAATTCAAACTACTAACTTAATACATTAAACATAATAAATTCAAATTTATTCTATTTATAAAAAAGAAAAAATTACCTAATAATCACCAATTAACACTACTAACTTTATTAAAATTTCTTAAATTTAAATTGTAACACCCTTTTCACTCAGCTACCCAAGGTTCTATAACACTACTTGGTAGATAACCCAGAATAACTGTAGCGCACCTTGGCTACCGTGTAGGTGTTACTACGCGGAATAGCACATTCTCATTCATAATTAATCACATGCATTTAAGTAATGAAATACATTTAAGCTCAGAGTAAGCATAAGAATCATTTTTAACATAAATAATCCATGGCAATTACATTAATCCAAATGCACAGCAGAATGCATGATCATTATAATACACAGAGATACAAAACATATTTAAAGCATCAACTGGTACTTATCTGTAAAACAGTGATAGATTCCACCAACCAAGTGCAGGCCTTCCACGAACCCCCCAGCCTTAGACCACACTTCTCATCAGCTCAGTAGTGGATCACCCTTGAGCTGGGACTAAGCTCCATCCCAAGGCAAGGAATCCTAGCTAGGCTGAGGTTACAGGGAAAACAACACTTAGAATCTAGAAGGATTCTTCCCAGGATGCCATCTTACGCCCACTACTACCAGACTCTCATTACCCACATGCATGTTCCACCCGAGAGTATACACCTTCACAAGAACAGTCCATCGGTGCTAACCTCCCTCTCTGGGTCTCGACAACAGGCCGGATCAGGAAGTCTCAGAGCCTGAAGATGGTGCTGGACACTCTCTGGAAGAAACCTCTTCCAACAAAATCCACCTACCTCACCTAGAGAGAGATCACACATAGTCTCAATTACCACCTGCACTGGACAACAATTCACGCACCATCCATCTCTGCATGACCACTACAGTCAACCGGAATATAGACTCAGACTTCTCAAAACCAGCTCCCCCCCATGGCGGCAAGGTCTCACGGTGTTAATTTTTGGAATTGCGGGAGAAGCAATTTCCACAAGGGATTACACAGACTCCCCCCAGTGCAGAATGGTAGGTTTTTTTCCCATTTCCCATCTGCCAACCCAGGATACATTCCCCCTCTGGTCGTCGGGGATGCGTGACAAACAATCCACGCAAGGGTCTACGTAGGTTCGAACTGTTCAGATAGGGGATGTATTGGATATCCCGGAACAAACATAGATACATGCCTTTTCGGTTCAGAGGATGTACGAGGGTTTCTCTGCAGAAGTCAGACCCGTTCACCTTCGGGCAGTCCGTGAGTCAAATGGAGGAGGAGGAGCCTTTCTCACGGCTCACCCTTGTACGTCCTCCCTTGCCAACACTTAGGATAAAACACAAATGCACATGCCTTTTTGGAATAATATTAAAATATTACTCCTAGGCTTAAGCCCCTGGGCTCAACACTTAGCCCCTTTTCCCACCTTCAGCCCCTAATTCCTTGCCCACTCTGTGGATGCTCAGTCCCCCTTCACTCATTCATCGTGGTCGGTCTGCACCTGGTGGTGTTCATATTTTATTAATTGTTTTTCTTGATTACATTTACAACAGTAGGCTCCTGGCCTTCAACACTTAGGCTCCCTGGCCTAACAAACACATAAGCCTCCACTTATAAAAACTTGGCTCACTAGCCTATAAACATAATTACAATTTCTTTCAGAACATGGTTTGCAATGGGGCTCGGCCTTGGGGACACTACAATCCCCCTCCCCTTATTTTTGCACTATCCTCAGTGCAACTTTACACAGCATCTGCAAGCTTTTCAAAATTTTCAAAAAGATGCGGGTACTCTACCCGCATAACCTCTTCATTCTCCCATGTCGTGTCCTCAGGACCGTACCAGGTCCATTGGACCTTTACGAGTTCTATATCTCGATTCTGGAGCTATTTTCTTTTCCTGTCCAATATGCACACAAGATGCACTTGCAGGACACCCTCTGGTTCCACCTGAATCACATTCCAATTGATAACATGATTAGCATCGGGTACATATTTCTTAAGCAGTGAAACATGAAACACATTATGTACAGTCATAGATGCAGGTAATGCAAGCATGTATGCAACCGGCCCAATCCTTTCCAGGATCTCAAATGGCCCACAAAATCTTGTTGTCAACTTGGCGCAACTTCCCAGTCTCAGAGAACTCCTGTTAGTTTTTACTTTCAGGAAAACATGGTCACCCACTTTGAATTCTCTATGGGTTCTGTTACTATCAACGTAACTTTTCTGTCTGTCCTGGGCAGCTTTTAGATTATGTTTAATTTTAATCATTTGATCTTCCATCTCTTTGAGCAGTTCAGGCCCAACTACTACTCTGTTAGCTAGATTATTCCAACTCACTGGAGTGTTGCACTTTCTTCCATAAAGTGCTTCGAAAGGGCTCATCTTCAATGACACATGATACCCATTATTGTAGGCGAATTCTACCAAATGCAAGTAGTCTTCCCACCTTGATGGTTTATCCATCACATACATTCTCAGCATGTCTTCTATTACTCTGTTTACTCTCTCTGTCTGTCCATCAGACTCGAGATGATAT
>ML782516.1:805047-820062 GCA_009831015.1 Picea engelmannii
TTTCAGTGGAATAAAATGGGTAGCTTTAGTAAGCTTGTCCACCACCACCATGATTGAATCATGCTGCTTGCTTGTTCTGGGCAATCCTGTGATAAAATCCATTGTTACCATGTCCCATTTCCATTCAGGAATAGGTAAAGGCTACAGCAACCCTGCTGGGTGCCTATGCTCGGCCTTAAGCTTTTGGCACTCCATACATCTGGCGATGTATTCCATGATTTCTTTCTTCAAACCCGACCAAAAATAATGGCTTTTGATTGCTGCCACAATCTTCTGATATCCAGGATGTCCAACATAAGTCACATTATGCATCTCCTTTAGAATTGCCAGCTTCAATTCTCGGACATTGGGTACATACACTTTGTTTTTATATAGAAGTAAACCATCAGTTCCCAAGGTGTAACTTTCCCTGGTTTATGGTCCCTCATGCTGCTGTAGCTTTGCTACAATATTTTTGTACTGCAAATCAGCATTTGTAGCTTCCAAAATTCTGTCTTTCATCTCAGTCTGGTACATGCTAATGGCTGTAGCATGTAATTCGTGCACTTTTCTGCTGAGTGCATCAGCCACCTTATTTTCTTTCCCTTTGATATGCTTGATATCAAAGTCATATTCGCCCAGAAACTCCAGCCATCTGATTTGTCTGGCATTTAAGGTCGACTGATCAAATAACTACTTCAGACCGTTATGGTCTGTTCTCAACTCAAATCTCTTGCCCATGAGGTAATGTCTCCATTTCCTCAAGGCGTGGACGATTGCTGCCAGATTTAAATCGTGAGTGGCATAATTCTTCTCATGTTCCTTTAACTTTCGGGATTCATAACAAACTACAAATCCCTCTTGGCTGAGAACTCCTCCCAGCCCCTCCTTACATGCATCTGTGCAAACTATGTAATCCTTGTTTGGATCTGCAATCTTCAGGATTGGAGCACTAGTTAGCAGCTACTTCAATCGCTGGAAGCTTCTCTCACATTCTTTAGTCCACTGGAACTTCTTTACCTTCCTTTGCAAGGAAGTGATAGAATGATCTATCTTTGAGAATCCAGCTATGAACCTCCTATAATAGCCCGCCAGACCCATAAAAGATCTAACTTCTGCCACATTCCTTGGCGCTGGCCATTCTCGAATAGCCTGTACCTTTTCAGGATCCACAACGATCCCTTCTTCAGATATAATATGTCCCAAGTAGTGGATCTGCCTTTGGTAAAAAGAGCACTTGCTCAGTTTTGCGTACAGCTGGTGTTCTCTCAACACCTGCAGCACCATTCTCAGGTGTTTCTCCTATTCTTCCTCTGTCTTGGAATACACCAAGATATCGTCCAGGAAGATTATGACAAACTTGTCCAAATAATTTCTGAACACTCCATTCATTAAGCACATGAAAACAACAGGCACGTTGGACAATCCAAACGACACCACTGTGAACTCGTAATGACCATACCTTGTTCTAAAGGAGGTATTGTTGATGTCCTCATCCTTTATTCTCACTTGGTGATATCCTGATTGGAGATCTATTTTCGAAAATATTTTTGCATCTTTCAATTGATCAAAAAGATCATCAATCCTTGGCAGAGGATCTTTGTTCTTGACAGTGACCTTATTCAACTGTTGAAAGTCAATGCATAGCCTCAACGTCCCATCTTTCTTCTTCATGAATAGGACTGGGGCTCCCCATAGTGACACACTGGGGTGAATGTAACCTTTCTTTAGTAGCTCTTCGAGCTACAATTGCAACTCTTTCATCTCTAGCATACTCATTCTATAAGGAGCTTTCAAAACTAGAGCTGCTCCAGGCATCAAATTTATAGAAAAAACAATGTCTCTCTTCGGAGGTAGTCCAGGTACCTCCTGAAATATGTCCTTGAATTCTTTGAGTACTTCATGGTCTTCCAGATTCGATACTACATCTCGAGATGCTTCTTCCACCCGAGTTGCATATAATTGACAACCTTTCTGGTAACATTTCTTCAACTACATGGCTAAGATTTCCCTCACAGCCATAGCTCTGGGAATTCCTTGGACTGTTACCTGATTTCCCTCTTCGTTCAGGCTTGTAAACCTCTTGTTACGGCAATCCAGAAGGGCATGGTGCTGGTCCAACCAATCCATCCCAATTAAGCAATCATATGAACCTAAAGACATAATGTTCAATTCATCCTTAGTGCTCATTCCTTTCATGTCCGCTGAACAGGACTTAACCAATTTAGTGACCTTCCTCTTGGTCCCTGTGGCCAACTACACTAACCAAGATTTCTCATGTTTTCTCCTCGTTAGATGCAAACTTTCCACCACTCTAGGATCTACATAACTATGGCTATCCCCTGAATCAATTAAAATAACAAGGGGTCAGTTGTTAATCGTACCTTTCACTTCAATCATGTGCGATTGAAATTCTGCTTGCTTGTTGTCCAGGGCTGCGTAGATCCTCGGCATTCTACTGCCCATATCCTCCACTGTTTCATCTTGCTGAACAGTATGTACAGTTCTCTCCTTACCATCCTTATGGGGACAATCTATGTACTTGTGGTTTCCTTGACAGCCCCAACACTGAATGGGCGTCAGTCTCTATCTCTGTGCTCCCTCTTCAGTCCTTCTCGGCTCTCTAAACGATGGTTGTCCCTGACGACTCTGTCTGAAAAAGGAAGTCTTGTCTCCCTTCTACCTCTGTTCTTTCTTAAACCTCTTCTGGTCATCCCAAGCCTTCCAAAAGGTAGGCTTTTCTCTTTGTTGTTCGTATAAGAATTTCTCCCTTCTTATTGTTTCTTTCATAGTCTTAGGATCATCATATTGAATCTTGTCACCAATGGAAGGTGGCAGTCCACTCAGATACCTTTGAATCTTGACAGCCTCATCTTTGATGAATGGAACATACTTCAGTAGTTCCAGAAAACTTCGTTCATACTCATCAATGGTCATACTGCCCAACTTGAGTTCGAAGAACTCCTTCATCTTTCTATCATAGTATCTTTTAGTCAGGTATTTTTTTTTAATATCTCTTAAATTCCTTCCAAGTGAGCTCTTTCTCTCTGATGTGCTGCACCTGCACAAACTGATCCCACCACATGGATGCTTTTCCTTTTAGTTGGTACATTGCAATTCTTCCTTCTGCATGGGCGAAATAATTCTGTAGTTGGAAGTATTTATTCATGCCAAGAAACCATGTCTCGACATCTTCCTCCTTCTTATGTTCTCCATCGAATGTTGGAGGCTTAATATTGTTCATCTCTCCTTTCAATTCCTCCCTTCCAGATTTCCAATGTTTTCTGGTAGGGGATGGGCTTGAACTACTGTGTGTCTTCCTGTCATAATGTCTTTGGGAGCAACTAAGATGTCGTCTACCACTCCTCGACCTACTTATTCTCCCATGGGTTCTACGACTCTCCGTCGTACTTGAGTCTCTTCCTTTCTCGAGTTTATTCTCTATTCTTTCCAGACTCTTCAAAAATTTTAAGTTTAGTGCACCCTGCTGATCCTTGACTTTCATAAGCTTTCGACTATCAGATCGGTGAGCCTTGGCCTCTCTTTGCAATCCTTCAACGATTTTCATTATGTGTTCTTCCTTATCCTTCTCTTTTCCATGTCCATTGGAGTTCGATCCTTCGACTCCCAGGTTAACATCCTTTCCTTCCTGTTCGTCTTCTATTTTGGGGGTAATCTGCACCTTTCCCCACTCCATACTTAGTCATTAGTTAACTGGAGTCCTGACCTCTATTGAACTCTACACACGCACTCTGTAAATAAAATCGTAGTTTATCATGCCATCAAAACTTCATGAACAATCCACAACATTTATGACTAATACGAACAAGAACAAAAGACATTTCGATTCCAATGGGTTTTCTGAGCTCTCGTTCGGCTCTGCATTTTTCGTGTTTTCGAAGATTTCATTTTCGGCACTTCGGGATTTCAGAACTTTGGGTTTTTTTACCTTGGAACTTCGGGTTTCAGGGTTTCGGAGTCTCGGTACTGGATAACTCCCGTTTAACTCTCCTTTCCAACCCCCGACTTCCGAAATTATGTTTTACCTTATTCTTCGAGTCTACCGCACAACTGTCGCCCTTTACTAAAGTGGTGTGTGGCACGTTAACGAGGGTCCACGTCGCTTTTAACGACATCAATGGGTCCCACCTCTCTCGCTTCTATTCTCGGCCTACTGGCACATGGTACATCTCCATGTGTCCACGTCCATTCCTAGAGAAATCCAACGGTCAGATCTTTCTCACATCGGACGGTTGTCAAAGACCTAGAGATTCCCCAAAGGGATCTTGTCCATTCATTGGGACTTAGCCACATGCTAATGTATCGACAGTATGGTCTGGATTTATCACGACGAGAATCTGAGTTCTTTTTCAACGAAACTCTCGAATCCCCGATTTTCCGAAATGGGTAATCTCTCAACACGTGGCCATCTCAAATCGGACGGCCCATGACTGCTCCGGGGTTTCCACCATGGAAAGTCTCGATCCTTTCATGGTTTTTGGGCTTCCAAACGCCGATGCACTCTAACTCCCATTAGCCCCATGGGCTAAACTCGTGGTTCACACGACCTCCCCTTACATGACCACAGTCATACCTCCTATCGGGGTTTCAGACTTTCCAATGCCGAAACACATATGTCCTCAGGATTCGCGAAACACTGAACCCCGATATGCCGATGGGCTGCCGATATCGCCCACGTGTCCCAACTGATGGATGGTTTAGATCGTTCTCAAGACTTTTACCATGAAAATTCCCGACCTCCTTCGTGACTCCTGATATCGCGATTCTGATTTTTCGAAATGGGAAATCTCACGACATGTGTCCTCCGTATTTCGGACGGTCTAGATCTATTTCGGAGATTTCACCCCTAGTCTCTGAGGTTTAACCTTCGAACATCTCCCGAAAGATATTACGGCTGACGGGTTTTCCGACTGAGATCTGATGGCTCAGATGGTTCCTAACGAATTCGAAATTTTGCATATTGCAATTTCCACATTCCTGTGTATTTCAAAAGGAATTTTAATTCCTACGCACATTTTTTCTAGATCCGACGGTCACGAGGGCTCGCCTTCCCTCCTGAACAGATCCTAAGGTTCTAACACCATTGGTGTAGAGACCTGTCTCCCTGTGGCCATAGACCACACCAGCTGCGGTTTCACTCGCCACTATACTTCCTAAGCTCGTAAGCATGGTCAAGCAACTACTTGACACTCCGGAACAAACCAAGGTCCAAAATTGGTCCTCCAGACCCAATTTCCCTTCGCATTCTTGGTCCAAAGACCGCTCCACTGGCCCATCTAGGCTTAGTGTCGAAACCTTCACTCTGATACCAATTTGTAACACCCCTTTCACTCAGCTACCCAGGGTTCTATAACACTACTCGGTAGATAACCCAGAATAACTGTAGTGCACCTTGGCTACCGTGTAGGTGTTACTATGAGGAATAGCACATTCTCATTCATAATTAATCGCATGCATTTAAGCAATGAAATACATTTAAGCTCAGAGTAAGCATAAGAATCATTTTTAACATAAATAATCCATGGCAATTACATTAATCCAAATGCACAGCAGAATGCATGATCATTATAATACATAGAGATACAAAACATATTTAAAGCATCAACTGGTACTTATCTGCAAAACAGTGATAGATTCCACCAATCAAGTGTAGGCCTTCCACGAACCTCCTAGCCTTAGACCACACTGCTCATCAGCTCAGCAGTGGATCACCCCCGAGTTGGGACTAAGATCCACCCCAAGGCAAGGAATCCTAGCTAGGATGAGGTTACAGGGAAAACAACACTTAGAATCTGGAAGGATTCTTCCCAGGATGCCATCTTACACCCACTACTACCAGACTCTCATTCCCCACATGCCTGTTCCGCCCGGGAGTATACACCTTCACAAGCATAGTCCATCGGTGCTAAACTCCCTCTCTGGGTCTCAGCAATAGGCCGGATCAGGAAGTCTCAGAGCCTGAAGCAGGTACTGGACACTCTCTGGAAGAAACCTCTTCCAACAACATCCACCTCCCACACCTAGAGAGAGATCACACACATGCTCAATTACCACCTGCACTGGACAAAAATTCACGCACCATTCATCTCTGCATGACCACTATAGTCAACCGGAATACAAACTCAGAATTCTCAAAACCAACTCCCCCCCATGGTGGCAAGGTCTCACGGTGTTAATTTTCGGAATTGTGGGAGAAGAAATTTACGCAAGGAATTACACAGACTCCCCCCGGTGCAGAATGGCAGGTTTTTTTTCCCATTTCCCATCCACCAACCCAGGATAGACTCCCCCTCTGGTCGTCAGGGATGCGTGACAAACAATCCACGCAAGGGTCTACATAGGTTCGAACTATTCAGACAGGGGATGTACTGGCTATCCTGGAACAAACACAGATACACGCCTTTTTGGTTCAGAGGATGTACGAGGGTTTCTCTGCAGGAGTCAGACCCGTTCACCTTCTGGCAGTCCGTGAGTCGAATGGAGGAGGAGGAGCCTTTCTCATGGCTCACCCTTGTACGTCCTCCCTTGCCAACACTTAGGATAAAACACAAATGCACATGCCTTTTTGGAATAATATTAAAATATTATTCCTAGGCTTAAGCCCTTGGGCTCAACACTTAGCCCCTTTTCCCACCTTCAGCCCCTAATTCCTTGCCCACTCTGTGGATGCTCAGTCCCCCTTCACTCATTCATTATGGTCGGTCTGCACCTAGTGGTGTTCATATTTTATTAATTGTTTTGCTTGATTACATTTACAACAGTAGGCTCCTGGTCTTCAACACTTAGGCTCCCTGGCCTAACAAACACATAAGCCTCCAGCTTATAAAAACTTGGCTCACCAGCCTATAAACATAATTACAATTTCTTTCAGAACATTGTTTACAATGGGGCTCGGCCTTGGGGACACTACATAAATAAAGTTACATATTATAATGAATATGTTGTAATGGCTTCGAGCTTATATGTAAAGTTGCCTTTGATTCAAAATTGAATAGCAAGACAACTGCTAATGAAAAAAATAAATAAAGTTTTATTAATTTTATTCAAGATTTAAATAATTCAAACCACTAACTTAATACATTAAACATAATAAATTCAAATTTATTCTATTTATAAAAAAAATTACCTAATAATCACCAATTAACACTACTGACTTTATTAAAATTTCTTAAATTTAAATAAAGTTACATATTATAATGAATATGTTGTAATGGCTTCGAGCTTATATGTAAAGTTGCCTTTGATTCAAAATTGAATAGCAAGACAACTGCTAATGAAAAAAATAAATAAAGTTTTATTAATTTTATTCAATATTTAAATAATTCAAACCACTAACTTAATACATTAAACATAATAAATTCAAATTTATTCTATTTATAAAAAAAAATTACCTAATAATCACCAATTAACACTACTAACTTTATTAAAATTTCTTAAATTTAAATAAAGTTACAATAGTTAACTTGTACCCTTTTGACCTCAATTCCCATAATGTCATGAATACATATTATAATGAATATGTTGTAATGGCTTAGAGCTTATATGTAAAGTTGCCTTTGATTCAAAATTGAATAGCAAGACAACTGCTAGTGAAAAAAATAAATAAAGTTTTATTAATTTTATTCAAGATATAAATAATTCAAACCACTAACTTAATACATTAAACATAATAAATTCAGATTTATTTTATTTATATAAAAAAAAATTACCTAATAATCACCAATTAACACTACTAACTTTATTAAAATTTCTTAAATTTAAATAAAGTTACAATAGTTAACTTGTACCCTTTTGACTTCATTGGATGATGCAAAGGAATTAGTTTTGTTGGAATATCCATTAATATCCCAACATTGCATTTAAATTAATATATGGAAGAAAAAATGGTAGTCCATCAATTTTCATAATTCTCATCCACGGATTATAAGAGTTGCATCGTGTCACCATACCGGGGTGGAAACAAAAATGTATTGAAAATTTCACAAAAAAAGGATATCTAAGATATCTAGAGAAAATAGGGGTCTTTTAGTTGGAAAGGTGTATTAGGAAGGGGCTTCAACAAAAGGATTTTGGAACATATTCTTTAATATATAGTGAAATTATTGGTCGATTGGGTTTAGCTTGAGTGGTTGTGAGGAAAAGTTGTTACCCTCTCCATCTGGGTTCAAATCCCACTGTGGCATGTTGCTCTCAGTGAATTGATTATTGATGAGTTATATATTATATATTCATGAGTTGTTGACTTGACCTTGTTCCCTAAAACATCTAGGGTGTGTCGTGGGTACCATCCTTCAAATGATGGGAAGTACCTAGGAGGTTTCCCCTAAGATATCTTACCTAGAAATAAAATCTAAAAATCTATAATGAATTTAGGGATATTTTAATATCCCATGAATGCATGTGCTATGCCATAGAATCACTGAGTGAAACCCTCATGAGGTGTGATAGACCAAAGTTGGTTTGATTGGATGATAATCAACATGATCATATCTAAATTTGTTGAATATTGTTTTAATCGTTTTATATATGTATATATAATGTTTTAATAAGTTTATGTTTATTAATGTCTATGTTTCAATAGGTTAATTTCAATGTTTTGAAAATTCATTAAAATCTTATTAAATTAAATATTACACACACACATGTATATATGTATACATACATACATACATGCATACATATATACATATATATGTATATATGATGTACGTATATACATATATACATTCATGTGTGTGTATGTGTGTGTGGGGACCATAGTGGAGGGTTTTATGGGTTTGATGTTAGAGAACCCTCCACAAAGACGCAAGGATATGTTCAATCAAATATTTGGATAGAATATGAGTGGGGCGAAGAAGGTAGTTAATATATCCAGGAGTTTACAGATCACTGCGGTAAAGGGATGATAGGTGGGTGGAGGTGTAGGCTCTGTCCTAACAATTTTTTAATTTCTTGTTGAATGCACAAGGGGGAGAATTTATGGATGATGATGTATTGGACTTCAGTGGGGATGCATTGGGTATAGAGGAAGTCTTTGTCACTGATTCAGATTTCATCTGCCTAAGATAATACAAAAGGGTGGATTCCCAAGGAGGTCAAGGGCCATAGTATTTTCCAAGGAGTCAATATTTGATAGTAACGATTTCCAAGTCTGGGGTGCATTCACTCTAGGGAGGAGGGTTTGGGATTGACAATTCCAAGGATGAGATTCCAAATGTGCAAGATCTTTTTACCAAAGTCTCGATGAATTCTTCCTCTAAAAGTCATTCTTCCTCGATGCATTCAATAGGATTGGTTCCTAGAGAAGTGTTGAATGGTGATGATTCTAAGTCAAGAGGTGTGAAGTTGAAGGGGAAATATCCTCCGTAGGAGAAAAATTATCCTAAGTGTTGGAAGGTGAAGAAGGGGCAGAGAAGAATGGTGGTGGGAGAGAATGTGGAGATTGGAGATAAACCAAACCTGCTGGGAAGAATGGTAGTTAGAAGGTTTTATGGGAAAATTGTTTCCTCATCATCATTAAAATCTTGTATTGATGATAATTGGATGGAGATATTGGGGTATCACCCAAATTCCCATAATATGGCATGCATATGGATTATCTTCAAATTTCAATTGAAGGAGGACCTAGTGAAAATATTTAGTTGGGTGTGGGGACCATCTAGTTTAGTGTTAAACGAGTGGGCCATTAATTTCGATCCGAAGCACAATACACTCTCTCCAAAAATTTTGGTGATTCTACCAAACCATGCCACTATTTTTCTGGAAAGAAGTGATGTTGGTGTCAATCAGGAAAAAAACCAACAAGTTTAACAGTTTTGAGCTAGGTTGGGAATCAAAGACATATATGCATTGGGCATGGGTTCAGGTTGAAGTGGACCTGAAGGAATGTTTCCTTGATGAAATTTATCTTGTGTGGGGATATTTATCATGGGTGCAGAGGATTTATTACTTGTGAGTTCCATTCTGGTGCTTCAATTGTCACGAGGTAGGGAATTTGCATGCGTAGTGTCATCATCTCTTGTCCCATTTTCCTCCTTTTAAAAAATCATGGAAGTGGAAGGTGGAGACAGAGGTTTGTTGTCTTCAAAAGGTAGTAGATGAGAAAGTGTGGGGAATAATCACCCCCAAAATCAAACACCATGAGTCTCTAGGTGACCCCTCTTACAATGATTCTCTGAAAGAAAATTTGGGTAAGAATAAAACAATTAGAACTTTCTTTTTTCCTCATTATCAAGAAGGTTCTGAGGCTCCCCCTATTGACTTGATTCTTGTTCCTAATGTCTATGTCTCTAAGGTTGTGTTATCCTCGTTTGTAAATCCCCCATGTGTGGTGGAAGAACCTCCTCCAAAATGGGTTTATAGTCCCATCCAAGAGTCGATGCTATCCTCTTCCTCCCCTAGCCAAGAGTTTCCCCCTAAGTTTGAATATTTTCCTATTCCAATTCCCCCTTCTAACAATTCAACTTCAAATTTTAGTTCCAAGAACTCCCTTCAATCTAACTATCTTTTTCATTCGAAGGTTAAATTGGCTCCTGAGAACATCTATTCAGGGGTTCTGACATTAGGTAAGGTTTCTAGTGGTCAAGTTGGGAGAAAATACCATATCTCATTAGCCCAAATTCATGGCAAAAAGGATATACGGTGTGGCAAAAAAAACACTATTGTTTAGCCCTTGGAGTGGGGAACGCCCAGGCCAAAGGTGAAAAACGATTGTTTTTTCCTTCAATGCTCATGGGGTAGGGGGTGCCTCTAAAGTTATTTCCCTCAAAAGGTTAGTGCAGACTAATGTGCCTAACTTTGTCATGATTCAAGAAAGTATGAGTGATGGTGTAAATGCTTCCAAGTCTTTGTTTATTTGTTTAAAGGATCAGTCTTTTAGCATGGTTGATTTTGTGGGTCTATCTGAAGGATTAATCTTTTCTTGGATCCCTCAATTCAGGGTTCTTTCCTCCATTCAAATTTCATTCGTAATTTTAGTGTATTTGAAGGACTAGTTTTTAAATACCTTATTTCGAATGGTAAATGTTTATGGGGCATATGCTAAAAAGTTCTAGTTTTGGGAAGGGATGAGTGGGTATGGTTTGATGAATGTCCCCAATATCATCATAGGAGGGGATATTAATTTCACCCTCTCATTACAAGAGGTTTAGGGAACCCATCATTGCAAGGACCCTCGGGATTGTTTTTTTCTCACTAGATACAGGAAAATAATTCCATTGATATGGAGCCTCCCAAGTTGTCCCAAAATTGGAGAAATGGGAGAAAAGTGGAAAACATGGTCACTAAAAGACTAGATAGATTTATAATTTATGAATACTTGTTGGATAAACCTTGGTCCTTTATATCGTGGGTGGGGGAGGGGCGGGGGGGGGGGATTTCTGACCACATTCCCATTTTGTTAAAGATATTCAAAAAATGATCTAATTCACCCACCCCATTGAAGTTTAACCAAGCATGGCTCGTGGAGGAAGATTACAAAAGGATAGTTGGGTCCACGTGGAATCCTATGGTAGAGGGAAATGTGAGCTCTTTTATGAAACAATTTTCAGATAACCTTTTTAAAATTAAAAAATTATCCAAGTCATGGGCCAAAGCATTCAATCTTAAATCTCATTCGACTCTCATTTTATATGTGGAGAATAAGGTTGGATATCTATTGGTAGAAAGGTAGGTGGGATCTCTTTCGGGGGATGATAAAATAGCTCTATGTGAATTATTGAAAAACAAACAAGATTTATTGGCACTTGAAGAAGAAAACATGCACCTTAAGAGTAGATTGATCTGGATAAAGGAGGGCAACAATAACACCAATTTTTTCACAAGCATGCAAGATTTCAAAAGAATCTAAATTCCATATGGGAAATAAAATATCAAAACTGGAAAACGATTTCATCCTTTGAAGAAATTTTTGAAGCAGGGAAAGGTTATTTTTCCAATTTGTTTAAAGAACCGGTTGGTTTCCTTATATCACAAATTTTAAAGGTCATAGATCTCTTCCATAAGTCCTTTTTTGAGAACATGAATGAGTTGCTTCATGCAGAAATTTCAGGGGGGGAAATTTTTTAAGCCTTGTCATCCTTTCAAAAATGTAAGAGAATGAGCCTATATGGTTTTACAATTGAATTTTTCCTTGGGTTCTATAATTTTCTTAAACCGACCTTTTAAAGTTTTCTTAAGAATCCCAAAGATTAAGAAAAATTTTGGGCTCTTTTAATGCGACTTTTCTTTCCTTAATTCCAAAAAATAAAGTCTATGTCTCTTTTGAGGACTTTAGACCTATCTCATGCTATAATTGTATTTGCAAACTCCTATTCAATATCATTGCAAAATGCCTCAAACCTTTCTTAAGAGAAATTATTTTAGAGGAACATATTGGATTTCTATTTAAGAAACAAATCCATGATGTTGTCGAACTAGCCCAGGAGGCTATGCATTCTATAAAAACCCAAAATAATCCTTCCATTGTTTTGAAGTTAGATCTCTCAAAGGATCATGAAAAGGTTCGTTGGACTTTTATCAAGATTTCTTTGACCCAAATGGGGATGAATTTGGACTCAGTCAACTGGATAATGGGGTGTATTGAATCAACCTCTTTTCATATGCTCATTAATGGTTCCCCATATTATTTATTTCATCATTTCGTAGGACTCCATCAAGGGTGTCCTATGTATCCTTTACTTTTTCTCATTTTGGCTGAGGGGCTCAACAGGTTAATAAAAAATGGCAAGGAGGAATGACCTCCTTAAAGGAATTAAAATTTCATTGTCGGAAATTCTCACTCATCTTCTTTTCATTGATGATGTGATCCTTTTTGCTACAGGGACAATGCAGGAATTTCAAGCCCAATAAGAAATTATGGAATTATTTTGTGCAACTACATGAATGCAGATAAATTTGGATAAGTCCAATATTTTAGTTAGTGAGATCCAGAAAGAACTCCTAGGTCATTTGGGTTTTATTATTCCCTTTTCTCACAAAAGAATTGATGGCATGATAAATACCTTGGTTTTGAGTTAAAATCAAATGTGTAGTCTTTTGAGAACTGGTTGTGGCTAGTTAAAAAATAGAAGTAAGAATATCACCCCGGGTTCATCGTTGGTTATCAAGAGGAGGTCAGTTAGTTCTCTTAAATTCATTTCTCAACAACATTCATGTTTATTGGGATTCCATAGATATAATTACAAAAGGAATTTTAACTAATATTGTAAAAGTGTGATTTCAATTCCTTTGATTGGGGAGTAAGGGAGTTGATGGTATACCACTGGTCAAGTGGGCGAGATTAACAATGTCAAAGGAATTGGGTGGATGGGGAATAAAAAACATTTACTGGTTCTATAGAGCATTATTGATGAAGAGTTTGTGGAGGCTTATTCACAACAAGATGTTGTGGGGAAGAGTAATGGATTCCAAGTATTTACTAGGAAAATCCTTCATTGAATGGTTTAGAATGTCAAGGAAATGGGTGATAAATAGTTTGATCATTTGGAAAGAAATAATTGACACTTTTAATTTAGTCATGGATTGGATTGTGTGGAATATTGGAAATGGAAAAAACATTATTATAGGTTAGGACCCTTGGGTGAATTCGTCTACTAATTACAAACTTTATGAAGAATTGGTGTATGTGCTCCATGATCAAGCTATTTTCTCATTTTGGGAAGCTAGAGCCAGGAGTTTCGATCTAACTGGACATAGTGAATGGTAGGAAGCCGAGGATTGGGTAGTTTATACTAGAATTTTGAGTTCAAATTTCATAAAGTTGCAGGAGGAGGAGGATGATTCTTTATGTTGGTTGAAGAATGAAATGTCTAGAAATTATACAGTACAATTGGGTTAACTTTACATTGCAGAATCTCCTTTTTCGGGCGATAGGAAGTCATGGTGGTCCTTTGTATGGAGATTTCATGTGCCTCTTAAGGAAAAGGTATTTATGTGGTTGGATTTTGAGAAACAAATACTTACATGGTACAATGGGGTTAGAAGAGGTTGAATAGGTCCAAATAGATGTTCTTTGTGAAAGGTTGGGCTAGAATTAGTTCTTCATTTGTTTTTTAATTGTTCATATGCCCAATAGGTATGGATCATTGTTTCGAAAAAGTTTAGACTTAACTATCATGCTCTTCTTTGGGATATGAAGGAATGTCTCAAAATATGGAAGGATGATAAGGTAGTAAGGGAGTTTAGATCTCTTCCCTTATTCCATTCTTATTTCATATGGTGGTCTCATAATTTATGAATTTTTCAAGAGAATTTCATTCCTCCTGAAATGGTGGAAAGTCTGGTTTTGAAGCTTTCATCTGAGATCAAGTCAAAACATAAAATTCCCAAGCAAAGGAAGCCCATAATGCCTCCTTTAATCAAAGGTGTTCCTTGGGGATATTTCAATGGGGCTAGTCATGGGCACCCGCTTCATTGTGGGGTAGGGGTTGCCTTGTATATTTCAGGATCTCACCTATTCAAGGTTAGATATGCTCTAGACAAAGGCACAAATATGAAAGAATAATTCTTATCCATGTGGGTTCTTATTTTTTTGGTAAATATGTTAAATATTCATAAAGTGAAAGTGTTGGGTGACTCCGGAGTGGAAATCGACTGGGAAAACGGTTTGGTGTAGTTCTAGGTGGTGGGGCTTCAACCATTGTTGGCGTAGATCAAATCCTTTTTCTTAGTTCTTGAGTGTTCTTATTCCACTCACATCTATAAGGATCTCAATACTTTGGAAGATGAGCTCTCTAAGGAAGCACTAGAGCTGGAAGAGGGTGCTTTTATTTTTCAAGAATATTTTGAGGGTCATCTATGTGAGGATATGTCCTTCCTTCTCTAGCCCTCCTTTTTAATTTCATAATATTTAGATAAATAAAATCAATTTTATAATGTCAATGAAGGATAGTAAGTGAGAATTAGTAGAATAGGAGGATGAGAAGTATGTTTTTTTTTTGTATTGATCAGAATGATGAACCTAGAAAATTCCTTGTGAGGACATAAATATGTATGTTTTATTTTGGAAATATAAAG
>ML782516.1:820112-883419 GCA_009831015.1 Picea engelmannii
CACACACACACACACACACACACACACACACACACACACACACACACACACACACACACACACACACACACACACACATAATATAATTGGTTCTTTAAAAGGTGGTCATTTTCATAGCTTTGGAGATCCTGTGTGTTATTATTTATGCTCAACATTTTAGGCTAAGTAGCATAGTCCATATTTAGTAGGAGATACACATTAATTTCTCACATGTTAGGAGACCAAATAAGTTAATTGATATTTTCAATCACCATGAATTAAATTGGAGTTATGTATGTATATATGTATGATTATTATAACGACGATGATGAAATTACTATCCATTGGGACCAACGTTGGTTTCTTAGGCCTTAACAAATAAAAGTTAATTTTTTATTCTATTATATTGCTTATAAGATCAAATAAATTGGAAATAAGATTATTATGTTCACTTTGGTTTTCATGGGTTATCACATTTTAAATATCAATAGTATTACAATGTTTTGAAAATGAGATCTAATTTTTATGTAGGTTGTACACTCTAAGAGAAAACGATTTTCATCTTCTACTTTGTTAGAATTGCAAACTTTACAAATTCTTTCTTCCCGAGATGTTTTAAGTATTCTCCACTTCTTAGTTTCACTTTATTGAAGCTTGTGGGAGTTTTTTCTTATTTTTGCAATATTTATTTTCTTCTTTACACTAGCAACAATGGAGATATAATTTTGATCTTCTAACTTAGGATTGATGACCTCGTTGTAGTAAACCAACTTTTTATTACTTCAATCTCATTGTAGCGCCATTGTTTTTCTTTAAAGTTAGTTCCAATAATACTATTAATGGTGTTCATATTATGAAGGGCATCCTCTTTTACTAGTCCCTTATGATGAAGCCAATAAGTTGCATCTATAGTCCACCCTCTCTTTATTCTTGAGTGAAATTTATTAATGTTTGAATATATGATAGGAATCCTCTCTTTATTCAAGTTATCCTACTTATATGTGTACAACAAGTACCTTCTCATAGCCATATTCTCTATGAGTAGGAGACCAGACTCTAAATTGAACGATAGGGTAGGGAATATTTCTTTTAATTTTGAGATAGTTCATTATAAAATGCTTCTTGTTTTGCTCTATTTTTCTCCAAATCTCCATAGAAATATTATGACCCCAAACTTCACAACCATATATAATCACCTAGATAACAAGTATGTCAAAGAGAAGCTTCCTTTTTCCCAAAAATAGAACTTATCTTTTTTATACTTATTTTGGAGACTAGAAAAAGATTCCCAACATGCACTATTCCTTCTTTCCATACACTACTATAATTGTAGTAAAAAAATGGTGTTTATGTTTCATTTACATGTCAAAATTAGGCCTTTCAAGAAAATCATTCCATTTCTATTTGTGTTAGTTTTTACAACATTTTCTGAACATTGTTATATTGACGTCCTCAGTTAGGAACATCAATATACCTACATTTACACATGTTGATATGCCAATAGGTGTATCATTTTTCTTTCTCTAGAAACATTTTTACATCAATGTCTTGAAATTTCTTGAGATGATGGAATTCAAAAAAATACTAGGCTTGAGATAGATGTTTCCTTAAATAGAACATCATTCAAGTATGTCACAAAATTGATGCCTAGGAAATTAAGATGATGTATAAGGATGTCAATAAATCAAAATATAAGTGATGAAAATGATTCTTAAATGTCGATATATCAACGTCCATGGAAGAATTTTTCTTTGCAAATCCCGTAACATGGCTCTTCAATTTTTCCCTCTGAAAAATGCCACAAGCAATGTAGAGGAGTGTTACCTGCAGTATCAACTTCAACACAAAGAATGATGATAATTCATATCTATAGTATCCAACAATGTCATCGATTTGTCAATGTTGTCAAGCTACTATGGTGATGAATCATCATCATTTTTAGTGTCAAATTCAAAACTACATGCAACATGGTTATGGACCATTGGCATAGGTCATTTTCAAAGGGAAAATGTGAAATTGTGATATGGAGATTGCATAGAAAAATGAACGATGAAAGAAATGTAATCACCTTGGGTAATTTTGAGATAACTCTTTGTCTCATTTGTACTCATTTTTATTTCCTGCAAGAATTGAATTTTAAGTGCATTTCAATCATGTATATCACCATTTTTAGGCATTTTACTATGTATTGCATCAGGGAATACATATAACATAAGATAATAAATCTTAGCAGAAATATCGTTCCATGCATCTCATCTCAATAAATCTTCATATAAGTAATAAATATTAAAATATGATCCATTGATTTCAATATCATTCTAATTACCTACTTGGAAGTTGCCCAAAATTCATCATATTTTTTGGCACACTGGTGTATAAAATATTGGTATGCGAATTTTTTTGAGAGTATAGTACCGTAAACTAACCATATCATTAAGTTCATTTGGAGGATATTAGCATGAGGTTCCATGTGGATTTAAATTATATTTACAAGGTTAAAACACTTAGGATTTAGAGGTATGATTTAACGTACCCAAGCCTCTATCATGGGCCACGTCACTACAAAACCACTCTCATATTGCAATTAACTATGCCAAACAAGGATATGAAACCATTATGTAAAATATTCCCTACAAATGGTACAATTATCCAGGCTAGACACTAACATGAAACACCATGCACAATCATATAACATTCATAATTACTCATGCAAAATATTCATCAATGTAATGTGCATATTATTCATTAAAACTATGACATAAATTAAACACATTAGACACATTATGCATAGCAATAAATTCACAAATAAACATGGTAATTATATTTTATAAAGAACCAAATGGATGCATACCTTAACATTCCACCTAGCCATAGACATTGTTGTTATATCTCTCAACAAGCCAACTAAGGTCTCACAACTCACATAGTCAAATTCTAGGACAAGGTACCAACTCCAACAATAGTTCCATCCCATAGCCTCTAATTCCCCTCAGTCTATCCAAACCAAGGAAATGTACCCCCTTCTATGCACTACATTCCCTTGGGTTGTCCCACTTCCCTTCCAGAGCTTCAACACAAGCCGACCATGAAGTCTCATATATTTTTGGCTCTGAGAACTCTAGCTACTATAATGGAGTCTCTAGGAACCCACTAGGCCTCACACACAGAGGGAAACCTATCCCAAACAATTATCCCTCTAGGGCTCCATCCTTCCCAAAGGAAAATGAAGGGGAATTATTTCGAGTAGTCTCACAGGATTCACCTAGAACCCACAAAGTATTCTAACTACAAGGTCACAATGGATCCCTCCATGACACCCCCCATCTAGTAATGATCATAATGAGATCATATACCCCTTTCTCATTAATTCCAAAGGTTATGTATGCATGTACTAAACTTGACAAGTAGGACATAATGAACCACTTTCCCCTCACTTCGTAATTTGTCCAACCCTTTTGGAACTTAGGATAAAATATATGAAATACACTTAGGCTTAGGACTTTAGGAATATATTATTATATTCCTTGGCAAAATTCCCCTTCACTTATCCCCTTATCATAACCCATTAGCCCCCTTTCCCTCTCATGGATTCCTAGCCCCCCCTCCCCCCAATACTCTCTTGTTCGACTCGGTCTACAACAGTGATGTATTTTATTAACATCATGAGTGTGATTACAAAATACAATGTTAGGCTCATTGTCCTTTAGCATATAGTCTCTCTGGCCTAATACCACATAGGAACTCTATCCAAAAATGTACATACATAGCCACTCCATCCCAAAGCCATCATGGCTCACCAACCTATATAAATTTATGTACCTATACATGTGTACAATTTGGGGGTCTTACATCCCACTCCCCCTTATTTATGCATTGTTATCAATGCATTATATACAATGTACATTTAAAATTCTTCAAAAAACTTCGAAAATATTCGGGTACCCCTTCTTCATGGCATCCTCATTCTCCCATGTTGTGTCTTCAGAACTATAGTAGGTCCATTGAACCTTTACCAATCCTATGGCTTGATTCCAGAGCACTTTGACCTTCCAGTCGAATATGCACACTATATGGACCTAGAAGTTTTCCTCGTGCTCCACTTGGATCAAAGTCTAAGAAATTACATGGTTATCATCAAGTACATACTTCTTAAGAAAAGACACATGGAATACATCATGTATGCACATGGATGTTGGCAGTGCAAGCATGTATACAATGGGACCAATCCTCTCTAGGATTTCAAAGGACACATAGTAGTGTGATGCTAATTTCAATCATCTTCCCAATTTCAATGAACTTTTCTTAGCCTTCACTTTCAAATATACATGGTCATCCACTTTAAATTCTATGTGCTCTTCCTTTTTTCTGCATAAAGTTTCTATCTAACTTGTGAAACCTTCAATTATGCTTAATATTGATCATTTGTTCTTCCATTTCCTTGAGAAACTTAGGCCCAACAATTTCTCTATCTTCTCGGTTGTCCTAGCTTACCAGAATGTTGCACTTTTTTCCATTAATTGCTTCAAATGGGCTCATATTTAAATATGATTGATACCCATTATTATACGCAAACTCAACCAAATTGAGGTAGCCTTCCCACCTCAAAGGATTCTCCATTACATACATCCTCAACACATATTCAATCACCTAATTGATCCTCTCTATCTTCTCATCTGAATCTGGGTGATATGTTGTACTAAAATTTAGATTTGTCCCAAATCCTTTAAATAACCCTTTCCAAAAAATTGATGTAATTTTGGGATCTCTGTCAGATACAATTTCCTTAGGCACACCATGTAGCATGGAAATTTCTTTCATATAAATTTCTACAATATTTGTTTCTTTATGTGTTAGCTTCACAAGAATAAAATGAACAACCTTTGTTAATTTATCCACTATTAAAATTTCTCCTACTCAACATCTCACTATTAATTCCAAACAAATCACTTATTGAATTAAATCAAAACTGAGTAATCAACTAAAAATGCAGCGGAAGCATAAAAAAGGAAACCAAATCAAGCACAGGAAAACACCAATATGTTTGGGTATAAACCTCTGGAAAAACCTTGGAGGGAAAAATGATGTTGAGAATGATTTTATTATGCTAAAATTAGGGCTCCTGTGACAAGGATAATGTCCCAGTGAGAGAAATACAATTGCATACAAATCTGGAAAATTTTGACCTATTGTATGAACCATAATTGCAAGCTTTCTGAGGTGTACCTGACTTTTCTTCAACAAACCAGTGGTTGTCTCCATTAAGACCCATGTACACGTATAGAAAAAATTCGTATGACATGACACTTCCATGTGGATTCCTTTGACTAAATCCCACTTGCGCTACCTGTGTTATCTCTTCTTCTTGACCTGATATCTAAATGAAAGTCATTCTCCACCTATCCAAGATCTTGAATCATAGTCCTTTGTGATCCAACTCTCTCTAAAGTAAATCCTTTACTCTCAAGAATCTCAAGTATCAAGTGTCAAGTGTCTTCCTCCTTCACCCTAGCCTTTATTTTATAATCATGAGTTACAATCTATTTATAATATCACTTGAGATTTATATTGCATGAGAATATTGTATGCTAAGTACTTTTAATATTTTCCTCAAATGACTCAATTAACTAATTACATAATTAATTAATAAAAGAAATTTAATTTAACAATTCCTTTAATTAAAGTAAATTCAAGAGTAGAAGATTTTGGACTATTTCCACACGTCTAGACACATAGACCCATGCTAAAATACCTATTTGATTCTACCACTAACATCAACACTCCCTCTTAGCAAGGAAGATATTTTGCACCACTCCAAGTCAGTATCTGAAGAACACAAACTTCTCTTTCTCCAAGGGCTTGGTCAGAATATATGTAACATGCTCATACGTGGAGATATACTGAAGTTTCACTTCTCCATTCTGAATCCTATCCCAGATGAAGTGATATATTGTCTCAATTTTCTTGGACCTATCATGGAATACTATATTCTCAAAGAGTTTGATACAACTTTGATTATTGCAGTATATCACCATAGGCTCCAACTCCTGATCAAATAAACTTGTAAGCAATTTACAAATCCAAATGGCTTCACAACTATCCATACTCACTTCCATATACTCTTCCTCTGCTGAGATGAGTGTTACATAAGTCTACTTCCTGTTGAAATAGGTAATCACTATTGATCCCAAGTTGAAGAAACACCTTGAGGTGCTCTTTCTATCCACTGCACTTCCTTCCCA
Organism: Picea engelmannii; assembly: GCA_009831015.1. NCBI lineage: Eukaryota > Viridiplantae > Streptophyta > Pinopsida > Pinales > Pinaceae > Picea > Picea engelmannii. Next base: position 826,331 of record ML782516.1, read on the forward strand.
ATCCGAGTTTGTATATCCCTACAATTCCACTCCATATCCTACAAGATATCTCAATCCATACTCCATTGTACCTCTCAATTTCCTGAGCACGTGTTTCTTTGTGATCCAACGCACCTGCTTCGGCTCCACCATGAACTGACTCAAGGTGTTCACAAAAAAACAAATATATGGCCTAGTGTTGAACAAATAAATCAAGGACCCTATCAGGTTCCTGTATATCCTGGGATCCACCAACTCTGAATCTAAAGTGTCGATCTTGTTCAGATTGGTAACCATAGGTGTAGCCATCAATTTTTATTCATCCATCTTGAATATTCTCAATATCTCTATTGCATACTTCCCTTGTCTAAGGAATATCTATCTTTATACTTGCCATATCTCTAACCCCAAGAAATAATGCAATAAGACAATTTCCTTCATCACAAACTCACTAGTTAAATCCGCTTTGTACCTTGTAATACGATCCTCTATACCTATGAGAAATAAATCATCAACATACAGAAAAAATATGAGAGGATCCTCTCCAACAAGTATGAATTACAATTTAGGATCTACCTCACCCTTAGTAAAACCCATACTCTGCAAGTATTTGTCAATCCTGGAATACCACGCCTTGGGTTCCCATTTGAGTTTGTACAAGGATTTATTAAGCCTACACACATGAGAATCCATCCCATGTACCTCAACTCCATGAGGTTCCTCTGTGTATTCTTCCTCTTCAATTATCTCATTGAGGAACATTGTTTTCACATCCATATGATGTATCCTCCACCCCATAATTGAAGCAATAGAAACAACTTGAATAGAATCATACCTGGTGACTGGAGAAAATGTCTCCTAGTAGTCCATTCCTAGGATAACCCTCTTTCCACACACCTTGCTTTGAACTTCTCTATTCTACCATCTGCAACATGCTTGATCTTGTAGAGCCATATGGAACTCACAACTGACTTCCCATACGGTCTTGGCACTATGTCCCAAACATCATTCCTCATAATAGAGGTGTACTCCTCTACCATGGTGTCCTGCTATACCTACTGATCTAATTCTTCCTCAAAACTAGAAGGATTAGCATTAATGATGCTACTCATAAGAACCATATAGTTTAGAAACTTCTTCAAACTCATGCACTCTTTGGATGCACTCCTAGGAACGTCACCAACATCCCTCAATGTCTGTAGTATCCACCTGGGTCTCTTACAAAAATAGAAGGGGATAACTCCTCCTCTCTACCTGAAGTCTAAATTGTTGAATGTTTCTCATTCTTTAGAGCCTGATGCTCCTCATCCTTTGTCACCGTTGATGACTCCCGAGAACTCCTAGATGTCAAGTTCTCCTCAAAATTAATATCTCTGTGCTGGAATGAAGATATTTTAATCCTTTGAGGTCTCATTGTACCTAAAAAATGTACCCTTCTATCCTGAAGGCTCTAGGTTCTTCCTTTTCTCCACAGGAACATGGATGTAAAATGGACAACCAAAGATCCTCAAATGACCAATCTATGGCTTCACTCTTGAGAATGATTCCTCCGGAGTCTTATCCTACAATATCCTATGAGGACTCTTGTTCTTCACATATACTATTGTGTTACATGCCTCTTCCATAGGAACATAGGAAACTTCTAGTCATGTATTATAGCCCTGGAAGAACTGATGATGGACCAATTCTTTCTCTCCACAACCCCATTCTGTTGAGGATTGTATGATATGGTCAACTCCCTCTTGATCCCTGCCTCCTTGATGAAATCCTTAAAGTCATTGAAGGTGTACTCTCATCCATTATATGACCTCAATACCTTGATATTATTACCTGTTTGGTTCTCTACCTGAGCCCTGAACTCTCCGAACCGATTGAAGAACTCATCCTTGGCCTTCATAAAGAAGATTCAGGTTTTCCTAGAAAAGTCATCTATAAACATCACATAGTATGATTATCCTTGTAATGATGCTAATGACATATAACCACTCACATATGAGTAAATAAGATCCAAAATCCCTTTGGACCTACTCTCACTGCTAGGAAATGTAGCCTTGGCATTTTTTCCAAGTGCACACCCTCTGCACACTCCCTACTACTCAATCATGAACTCTGGAAGACCCATAACAATCCTCCTTAGAATCATCAAATCCCTATAGTGTATGTGTCGACCCAACCTCATGTGCCACAACTCACATAGGATTTCATTATCATGTACCAAATCCTTAATAGTATTTCCTTGTGACCTATATAAAGTGCCCTCTCTAACCCCAAAAAATATTGCGATGTTTAGGCTAGATTTCTATGGAAATATGAGTACCTACCTTCTCTGAAAATTAATGGAAAAACCCCTATCCTCCATAACTAATACTGAGAGAAAATTCTTCTTTAAACCTAGTACGTAAAGCACATCCTGGGCATCTAATGATCATCCTGACTCAAGTTGGAACGTAATTGTTCCCCGTCCATTCACTGCAGACCCAACATCATCACCAAGTTGCACATGAGTATTTGGGTCAGTCTTCGTCAAACTGTTAAATAGATCTCATTCTTCTATCATATGACAAGATGCAACATTTTCCAAGAACGAAGCACTCCTCGTTATTTCCTTGGTAGAATGGAAAGAAACTAGTGAGTAATCCTTGTTAAGCTTTATTGCAAACTCATTAAGTTGAATCTCTACTGATGTTGTTTTCTGTATCCTTCCATTACCATTCTTCTTCTTCTTCTCCAAACACTGAAATTTATAATGTCCATTTTTATGACATGAGAAACACTTGATTTTACTCAATTCCTTCTTCTTCTCTAGCTGTTATGATCCTCCATCATTGTTACCCTTCATGTTATAACTCTTTAATTTTTCCTTCCTTTTCTTGCTGACAAGAGCCAAGTTCTCTTCACTACCTCCCTCCTTGTTTCTCTTAGAATATTCCCGAGTCTCTTCTTGGATGCAATCATCCCAAAGTCTCTTCCAATATGGGATATTTTTCCGAGCGCAAAATCCCTTGACAAATGGTTCCCAAGACTTCGGAAGGCCATTCAATGTCACATTCACGAGCTATGCATCCTCTATTTTCTCCCCTATGTCTGCAAGATGATCATGAAAATTGTGTGATTCTCATGATATAGCTGGTAACATTATCATATCTTGACATCTACATCAATCTAAGTTTATTCCTTAAGACCATCTTCCTATTCGTGTTCTTGGTTTGGAATACACTTACCAAGGAATTAAACATATATTTGTTCATCTTCTTCACGTTTAGGTGAGGGATTAGATGATCCTTCATGGATTCCAAGAGGACCCTCTCTACTTTTATATCCTTCTTTTTGTGAGCATATAAAGCTTTCAGATATCTTATTGGAGTAACTACTTTATCCACTAACTCTCAAAGGTCATACTCCAATGCCAAAGTTACTCTTGTTTTCCAAGATAGGAAGTTGGATGCTCTATCCAATCTATTCTCAACTATGATTGGTGTTGTTTCCATCCCTAAGACCTGATAAAATTCCTTGGAGATAACATGCTGATGAAAACAACCCATGTACAGATTTGTATGGAGTTGTACGTGACTGTCGCCACTAAAACCCGCGTATGTATGCAAGTGTTCTCAAATAAATATGTGTATATACACTACTATTCTCAAAGAAACCCATGGAAACCTCAATAATATTTTCAAAAACTTAGTCCTTCCTCAGTATGACTGTTTCCCTGGAATGATTCCTTCAATTTCCACATGTTGGTTATGTATCTTCTATGGACATAAGATTTAACTTCCCTTAAAATCACGTTCTCTGATACCATGTTGAAATTTCTCCTACTCATCATCCAAATGTTAATTCAAAATAAATCACTTATTGAATTAAATAACAACTGAGTAATCAACTAAACATGTAGTGAAAGCATAAACAAGGAAACCAAATCAAGCATAGAAAAACACCAATATTTTTTGGTATAAACCCCTAGAAAAACATCATAGGGAAAAAAAATGTTGAGAATGATATTTTTATGCTAAAATCAGGGCTCCCGTGATAGGGATAATGGCCCACTACGAGAAATACAACTGTAGAGAAACCTGACAAAGTCTGACCTATTGTACAAACCAGAACTGTATTTTTTTCGAGGTGTACATGAATTTCCTTCATCAAAACCGTGTATGTATGTGACTGTCTCCACTAAGACCCACATACAGGTACAAAAAAACTTGTATGGAAAATTTTGTACGATGTGACACTTCCCTATGGCTTCCTTTAAATTAAACCCACCTACGTTGCCTCTGTTCTCTCTTCTCCTTGACCTGATATGTAGATGAAAGTCTTTCTCCACCTATCCGATATCTTCAATCACAGTCCTTCATGATCCGACTCTCTCGAAAGTAAATCCTCTACTCTCAACAATATCAAGTGTCTATTATCTTCCTCCTTCACCATAGACTTTCTTTTATAATCATGAGTTACAATATATTTATATTATCACTCAATATTTAGATTGCATGAGAATATTTAATGCTAAGTACTTTTATCACTTTCCACAAATAACTCAATTAACCAATTACACAATTAATTAATAAAATCAATTTACTTTAATAATTTCTTTAATTAAAGTAAATTCAAGAGTAGAAGGTTTTGGACAATTTCCACGTGTCTAGACACATATACCTATGTGCAAATACCTGTCTGATGCTACCACTAACATCAACATCCACCACTACCATGATGGAATCATGTTTCTTCACTGTTTAGGGAAACTTGGTAATAAAATCAATTGTAACAACTTTCCCTTTCCACTCAGGAATGGACAATGGTTGTAGCAATCTAGTTGGATGTTTTTTCTCATCCTTTACCTTTTGACACTCCATGCACTTGGCTATGTAATCAGCCACATCTTTCTTCATGACTGGACAAATATATTGGCCTCTTAAAACTACAATTATTTTTTGATATCCTAGGTTCCCAACATAAGGCACATTGTGTGTTTCTCTCAGCACTATATTTTTTAGCTATTGTGAATTAGGAACATACACCTTGCCCCTATACATGAATCCATCTTATTTCAACTCATAATATTTAAATTTCTACTGAACATTACCTTATTGTAATGTTTCTTTTGCTTGCAAATAATGCTGATCTGATTTTCCAGCTTCTAAAATTATGTCTTTTAAATATATAATATAAATTCTTATGGTTGTAGCATGCATCAAATGCATTCTCCCACTAAGTGAATAAACCACTTTTTTCTATTTTTCTTTGATACGATTTATATCAAATTCATACTCACTGAGGAATTCCAGCCATCTTGTTTGCCTGAGGTTAAAGTTTAGATGTCCAAACAAATACTTCAGACCAATATGGTCCGTTCTTGGTTCAAATTTTCTACCCATGAGATATTGTCTCCACATTTTCAATGCATGAATAATAGTTTAAAACACTAAGTCATGTGTGGAATATTTCCTTTCATGCTCTTTGAGTTTCCTGGGCTCATAGAAAATAACATGTCTATTTTGAGTAAGGAATCCACCAAGTCTTTCTTTCCATGCATCTATGCACACTACAAATTCTTCATTTGGATAAAAAATATTTAGTATGGGTGAACTTGTTAGCAAATATTTCAAATGGTGAATGCTTTCTTGACATTCAAAATTCCATTGGAATTTTAAACCTTTTTTTTGCAAATAGGTGATTGGATGTGAAATATTTGTAAATCCTTTAATAAATCTGTTGTAATAACCCGCAAGTCCCATGAATGATCTTACTTCTGATGTATTCTTTGGTGCTCACCATGCTTTGGTTGCCTTAATATTTTCTAGGTTCACTACTATTCCTTCCTCTAAGATAATGTGACCCAAATAGTGAATCTTCTTTTGATAAATGATCACTTGCTCAACTTTGCATATAGATGATTCTCGCTCAATGCTTGTATAATCGTCTTCAAGTGTTGATCATGCTATTATTCAAAATTGGAATAGATAAGTATGTCATCCAAGAAAACAATGACAATCTTATCCAAGTAATTTATGAAAATACCATTCATCAAACACATGAAGATAGTTGGTGCATCTGAAAATCCAAATGACACCACTACAAACTCATAATGGGCATACCTTGTTATATGTGTTGTATTGTTGATATCTTCTTCTTTAATTCTCACCTGATGGTAGCCTAACCTGAGGTCAATCTTTGAGAATATCTTTGCATCTTTCAATTGAAAAAAAATATCATCTATCTTTGGAAAATGATACTTGTTCTTTATGGTGACCTTATTCAACTATCTAAAATCAATGCACAATCGTAAGGTTCCATCCTTCTTATTCAAAAATAGCACTAGGGAACCCCAAGGTGAGACATTTGGGTGTATGTACTCCTTCAAAATCTCTTCAAGCTACATTTGTAATTCATTTATCTCAACATGCCCATCCTATAAAGATTCTAGGACACTAGGGAAACTCTGAGAATCAAGTTAAAAGAGAAACCAATGTCTCTCTTTGGTGGAAAACCTAGTATTTCACTAAAAACATCTTCAAATTCTCTTAGGACTCCATAATATTCAAGGTTTGGCACCTTATCTTTGGGCATCTTCCATATGAGATTCATATATTTGGAATCCTTTCCTGAAGATTCTTTTCAGGTCCAATATTGAAATATATCTGATTAATACTACCCTTGGAATACCCTTAATTGTTCTCAAGTTCCCTTCTTCATCAATACAAGTGAATGCCTTGTTTTAACAGTATAGGACAACACGATGCTTCTCCAACCAATCCATACCTATTAGGAAGTCAATTAAACCCATATATATGATATTTATATATGCCTTTGTGGTATTTAGACATGAATCAATCCATACCAGCTCATTGATCCTTTTCTTGGCCCTAGTAATTAGTTGAACCAATCAATATTTCCCATGCTCGATTCTTTGTAAATGAAATCTCTCAGGAATATTAGGATCTATGTAACTAGGGATAGATCCATAATCAATTAAAATGTCTATGGGATGATTATCAATTTTTCCTCCACTTTGATCATATGAGATAAGTACTCTAATTTCTTGTTGTCCAAGGGTACATAAATTCTTTGCATGCTTATACCCATGTCTTCTACTATATCAACCTCTTGGATGTTGTGAAAAATCCTTATCCTTTCTCCTTTGTGAGGAAAATCTATGAACATTTGATCTCCCTCACATCCTCAATGTTTGATGGGATGTTGTCTTGGCCTTTTACCAAAGACTTTGTCATATTTGAATCATTTTGTGTTGGTTGTCCTTGTGAACTATTTATGAAAAATGGTTGCTTATACCCTTTCTTTATTTTCTCCATCTTTCTATTCTTATTTTCACCCCAAGATTTTTGAAAAGATAGCCTTCCTTTATTCTTCTCATAAAGATATTTTTATTTCCTTATAGCTTCTTCTAGTGTCTTGGGCTCATCATAATGCATATTGTCATTGTCAAAAATATGGTAGCCCACTCAGAAATATTTGTATTTTTTCTTCCTCATCCTTTATGAAGTCAACATACCAGTAATTCAAGGAACCTCCTCTCATACTCATCCATTTTCATTCTTCCAATCTTGAGTTGAAACAAATCTTCCATTTTCTTGTCATAATATTCTTCTGACAAGTATTTCTTTTGAAAATACTTTTTGAATTGCCTCTATGAGATCCTCTGCTCATCAATGTGTTTAAATTTCTTGAGTTGGTCCCACCACATTGATGATTTTCCTTGAAGATAATAGATTGTAACTTTGGATTCTACATGTGAGGAATAATTATGCAATTGGAAGTATTTGCTCATTCCCAAAAACCAAGCCTCTTCATCTTTGTCTTTCTTATTCTCACCATTGAATGTAGGAGGCTTGATATTCCTTAGCTCTCCCTATAAATAATTTTCTTTAGAGCTCCCTTTATAATTTCTAATGGGAAACAAAATGCGATTTCTTTGTTAATTTGAAATTCCATGTACCCTTGTAGCAGAGTCCCTTGGTGAATGGTGTTGATGTCTACTAGCCCTTCTAGATTTCCTAGAACTTCTGGTTTCCTCTCTCATGGCATGACATTTGTGTTTTCCTACCTTCCTTGAATCTGATTATTTATCTATCTTCTTATGTAAGATGTTCAAAATCTATAACAATTGAGTGTTAATGTGGTTATGCTTCTCCTAAACTTTCATAATTCTCTCATTGTCTACTATGTATCTCAAAACATCTCTTTGTAGGATTTTCATTGTCTCTACTAAATCTATTATTTTTACTTTTCCTTATCTATTCCCATTTGATTTAGTTTCTGCATTACCCAAGCTAATATGAAACCCACTGACTTCATCCTCATGGTTGTAGGCTCCATGTGCATCCTCCATATCTCTAGTCCTCATATTGTAAATACTCTATTCTACCTATATTCTTATGTTTGCAAAATGTGTAGCCAACAAAATTCTATTAGATTAAAAAAATAATCTTAATTCTAGAAATTGCACATTATTCCCATCTCTTTAAGGCCATTAGATGCCTTCTTTTGATTTTCCAATAAACTCTTCTACCCAAATATAAATCATGGTTGAATAAAATTATTATTATCTCTAATATATTTCCATTGACTACTATTTTTCTCAATTATGATCTCTGAGCAGAAAGTTATGTCTTCCTATTATGGCTTCCTGAAGTTAGTAGTTTTACACCTTTATGTATCATCTCAATGGTACAATAATTCTCAGAATCCAAATTTAGAAACCTATAGAATAGATTATATTAGGAGTTAGGGAATTTTTTTGTATTGTCTTAGATAGTATCTCTGATGGAGACTGCTCAACAACTTTCAGATTTTGAATTTGATGCTCTAGTCACCATCTGCATCAATATGGAATTGAATAATTTGTCCTTTTTCACCTTTCACACACTTGGAATTTTTATCTTTTAAATATCATGATCCTTGCTGACATGGAATTCTTGATGGCATGGCATGGAACGTGTCTTCTAATGTGTTATCTAGGTCCATGTGTCCTGCTCCATGTCTACCATGTCATTGCCTTGGCCACCTTGGATTTTCCCCATCATCCTTTAGATCTCCCTTCTCTCTCTTTATTCTTTCCTCTTTCCTTTTTATTCCTTATATCTTTATTTTTTCTCTATCCACTTTGATTTATCCAAGATCATGGACCACCTATACCTTTTTTCTTTTTCTTCCACCTAGCACGATCATGGTCGTGGATGAGATAGAGGGTCCCACTCTGTCCCTACCTACTCCAAATGACATGTCATCCTTGGTTTATCTGACAAGCTAAGATATGTTGGTTATCCTTCAACAAGATCAATGGTCCAAATCTATTTTTAGGATTAAAGGTGCGCGAGTCTTATCATAGAAAATTACCTCTAAAATATCCAAAGGTTGTGATTAACCCGATCTAACGACTCATATGTAATTTGGGATTATACATGATCAGAGGTTAAAGGTACTTCTTAATCCTGAAATATACAATGGATGATATTTATTGAATCTGATAGCCTAATTTCATTTCGGGCTTAAAGGTGCTTGGTCACTATCATAGTAGCTTACCCTTAAAGATTTGACGGTGAGGGTTGATTTGATCTAACGACCAAGATCTAATTCAAGCTTAAAGGTGCATGAACCATAGGCCTATCACTTACTCTCAATAGATCTAATGATTGATATCTATATAATCCAATGACCCTCATTCATTCTGGTCTTAAATATGCACAAAGGTTAAAAGGATCCTTAATCCAGATAGATCTGACGACTGATATCTATCTGATCTAATGGCCTAGATTGATTTTAGGCTTAAATATGATTGGTGGTTAACAAAGCTACTTAACCCCAAAATATTGGATGGTGGATATTGATCTGATCCTATGAAACAGATTTATTTTAGGCTTAAAAATGATCAATGGTTAATAAAACTAATTAACACTGAAAGATCTAACCACGGAGGTTGATCACGATCAACGATCCACATTCTTTTCGGGATGAGATGTGCTCGATTGATAACATGGTATATTTTTCATAAATTCACCTTGGGATGATACCTATCCACCTCTGTGTGCCCATTCAACTTCCACTTTTCATTTCCACTTCATGCTTGACATCACCCCTATAGAAAAATTTCAAAATTTTCCCAATTTTCCCAATTTTCATTTTCAGAAAAAATTCTTCGTCTTCCATGAAAATTTCAAATGCTCGACTTGGACCATTTTACTTCCTCCTTTGGATTTGACCATGGTATTTCTAAAATGACCCTCATTCCTTCTGTCACATCCCCACAAGATGGCTGTATTCATTTTTCGATCTTGCACCTCTTGAGAGTGTGTGACAATGTGACAATTCTCACTTGGTTGCTTGGAAACACTAAGGATACTTCATCCAGACTATGTCTCTTCACCTAGAGCATACCCATACTATGTTCTATGATATAGTCAAGTCACAATCCTACTCTACTATAACTCACTTGTATACTTAGATGATTTTTTAACAAATTGACACTTAGTCATTTAAGCATACATCCATGAAATGAAGAAAACACTTGCAAAACAAACAACAAAACACATAGATATAGTGTAGGTGGCACAAGACATGCCTAACACCCAACTGAGTCTTATTTTTGTGAAATAACTAAAAAATGAGCACTATCAGCTTGGTTTAGAACTTGGTAAGAGTCACATGACTCACCTCACCTCACCAAGACACTCACACACAAATTTGTCACACCAAGACTCATCTATTGCAACAAATTTCGCAACTCCTCAGGTGCACACCAGACATACATCCATCTCAAATTCATTGTCTCTTCTTGATCCATCTTTTATGAGAAGAATAAAATGATTATATATCTATATTATTAACACAAAGATACCATGAACAATAACATAGATACACTAAAACTTGGCTTCTATTCAATAAAGAAATATGCTAAAACTGTAAAATGCAGACTGAAACATGCTTGCTAGAATGGTGGTGTCTTATCTCTGAGAAGAGACATGACGATTGCACTCATTCATAGGAACATGAGTATAATGAGGCTCCAAATAAATTCTTACATCAAACATGAATTCCAAAACCCTATACATCCAAAAACCTAACCCTAGGAGATGAAGCACAAAAAGTCATGTGGGCCCTGTTTGGATAAGTTGGTACATCAAATTCCTAGGGTCATAACTTTTTCATACGATCTCTATGTTTTTTGTTACTCCTTCTCTAACCACTTCTTAGGCTGACCCAAGTTCATATATGAACAACTTCCAACAAATCCCTCTAAAACTATTGGCCCTCCTGGTAAACCAAAAGGAAACACAACACACAGGATGTACTACGTAGTCTCACCCGAGATAGTTCTATGGGTGACTGCAATGCTCAGATGCTTGTAGTCTAGTAAAGAGTGGGGTTCTAGGATTGCAATTCACATTCTTAATCCTTGATCTACATTTTCTATCTATTCTTCTTACTATTCATTCTCCTATTAAGTCTATGCATGCATTCTACCAGATCTAACATATAACAGATCTCACAAAATTATCCATTCATCCATTCACAGTCTAACTACTTATAGAAGGTAAACATGCAATCAATCACATCACATAACATAGATATTACCGTGGTTCACCCCCTCCTCAGATACGTCCACAAAGATATGGTTCTTAGGCTCTTTTATTATGGTTTTGTAATATATGGTGCCACGCACACTACAACTCCATTCTTACAGTCACAAAACAAACTCCCCGACCTTTGTGAGGCTGACTAGATTGCACCAGGCTCTTCAGCTTGTGATCTAACCCTCAAGGTCTAGCGACCTTTTTCCCCTATAGCTCAACAACTTACAAAAATGGTATCTGATCTTACACTAGTTTCCTTTACTGAACAAACCAAAACTTAGTAAACAATAATCACATCCAAAACCAACTAACCAACCATGAACCCTCGGCCTAGACCTCCTAGGTATTTATTTATACTAATTCTCAGCTCATCAAGTCTTACAATCTCTTAAAAAAAACGTGGCCCTAACAAGGTTAGGTTTTCTTGGATGCGTGCCTTGCATGCTCTCCTCTTTTGCATGTGGATTTTCCTAGCACATGCTGCTTTTCCTACCAGCTGTCTTTTTCCTTATTAAGATCTACCTTCCAAAAATGGGTTTTCCTTAAAATTGGCTTGCACCCAACATGCCCCCAACAATGACACGTGGCTCATCCTGATCCACCAAGGCATTGCGCACTCCCTCAACAACCTCTACTAGACTACGAAACTTGTATGCAAGTTCCCTTTCTCTTGCTTGAACCTGTGTGACCTTCTTTGTGAGAACTTCTAATGCTTACATTGTGATATCCTTATAGATCATTACTGCACACTCTGTATGTGCTTGCACCATGTTCCTCTTCTCCTCCTCCAACTGCGCGATCAGTTGTGCTACTTTCTCTTGAAGAGGTTCCATCTGCGCCTGTCTTTCATGCTTTTGTGTTTGTGCTGCTTTTAACTCTTCCTGCAGCTTCTTAATATCTTGCGTTCCCTTTAGATGCTCTGTGATACTCATCATTTTCACCCTCTGCTTGAGGTCTTGGATTTTTTCACTTACTTTTTCTTCTTTTTGGTCCCACTATTGGACCTGTTCATCTTCCTCTAGAGTTGTCCAAAGCTGTGTTGTTATGTCAAACAATCCTACTCTTGCGCTGACTTGTTTTTCCATCTCATTGATATCGATTGCATATTCTTGTTTCCTTTGTTCGTTTACCTCTTGGGGAGTCATGGGGTTGATTTTTTGTTTTAATTCCTCGATCTCCTGCTGATAACGATCGATTATGTGTACAATAAATTTGATATTTTCCACTGTACTTCCTCGATCTTCTAGTCTTGATCGATTATGTGTACATTTTTTCTTACTGCACTTATAAGTTTTAAGTGCTAGGAGGTTGACTGTCCTTGTACAATTTTAGTTGACTCCCATTGATGATCCATTTAAGATCTACTGCTGCTAGATCCTTTAGTTGTACAACTCCCCCATTTTTTATAGTATTTACTTCATAGGGCCCTAGCCAATGCATTCTGAATTTACCAGGATATTGCAAAAATTTATTGTCATAGAGTAAGACTAGGTCTCCTTCCTTGAAACTGTTCCTCTTGATATGTCTATCATGCCAACATTTGTATCTTTCTTTCTATACTTCCTAATGAAATCCTACTAGAATCCTATCCTCCTCCATATCCATTAGTTGATTCAACCTTTCCTTCACTGCGCCTCTTTCTATCATGTTGGTGATTGCTACTATGGGAATACTGGGTACCACAAATTTTAATGGTACTACTTCTTCCTGCCCATACACTAACCTAAATGGTGTTTTTCCTGTCATCTTTTTGCATGTAGTCCTATATTCCCATAATATTGTCGGTATCTTCAAATCCCAATCATCCCTGTTGACATCGTAGATCTTTGTTAGAGAATTCTCCAAGATATTATTGAAGGCTTCTACTATTCCTTTTGCTTGAGGATGGTATGGTGTACTCTTCTAATGATAGACTTCAAAATACTTAGTCATAGCCTTGATAGTGTTGTTAATAAATTGAGTACCTTGGTCACTCATCAAAATCCTTGGCCAGCCAAATCTAGTGATCACTTGCTCAAATAGGAAATGTGTTGTTCTCTCTGCACTACACTCTTTTAGCAACATTGCTTCTTCCCATCTTGTTAAGTATTTTGTCGAACTAATGATATACCTTTCACCTGATCTCTTTGATGGTGGGTTAATTGGTCCCACAAAGTCTATTTCCCATTTTTCGAATACTTGTAAGGTTACTTGTGGTCTTAGGGGAATCTCATCCCTTCTGTTAAGTTTACCAACCCTCTGACAGACATCATATCTCTAGCAATAGTACTTAGCATCTCTATGAATTGTTGGCCACCATAGGCATGCGCACAATACCTTCTGTGTGGTATCTTTTCCTGCATAATTTCCTCCAGCTATTCCCTCATGAGATTCTAGCAAAATCCTAAGCCTTCAGGTTCTAGTACGCATATTCTCAAAATGTTGTCTGCGCCCATCTTGTATAAATGTCTTGCAATCAGTTGATAGTTTGCAGCTATAACTACCAGATTTTTCCTCTGTACGGTGTTAAACTCTTGTGGTGCACTTCCTGTACCCAAGTATTCAATAATATCCACACAATATTCATCATCTACTTGGACTAAAAATAACTGCGCATCAGGGAAGTTGTCTTCCAAGTTGGTAGGTTCTTCTCCATTGGTTACCCTATATAGGTGATTTAGTCCTGCATTCAGCTTCCCTGGTTTGACTATCACTTCAAAATCAAATTCCTAAATTAACAGTAGCCATCAACATATCCTCTCCCCAACATTGGCTTGTTGACTAGGTATTTGAGGGATGAATGATCTGTGAACATCTTAAAGTGTTTTCCTAGTAAGTAATGTATGAACTTTTGAAGTGCATAGACCATATCTAGGACTTCTCTTTCTATATTATTGTAGTTATTCTCTGATTCTAACAGTTTCCTCCTAGCAAATTCTATAGGATGATCCAAATCCCTTGCTCCCAGTTGTGCCAAAATTTCTCCAAGTGTTATAATTGATGCATCTACATGCACATGGAATGACGTTTCCCAATATGGGAATACTAGGATAGGTGTTGCAACCATTTTTTCTTTTAGAGTGTCCAAACCTTGTTGACAGTCCTCATTCCACTGAAATTTAGTATCTTTCTTTAACAATTTTTCCATAGGTGTAGTAATTTGCACATACCCTTTTATATAAAAAAATTAGTATCCTATATGTCCCAATGTTGCTCTCAACTGGCATACTGATTTTGGTGGTAGTAAATCAACAATGACTACAATCTTAGCAGGATCCTCCAATAACCCTTGTTTACATAATATATGTCTCAATAGTATTCCAAAAAGGTGTTCCAAAGATGCACTTCTTGATATTCAATGATATACGACATTGCCTGCATATTTCCAACATCAACCTTAACACTTCCACATGGTATTTTAACAAACGATATATGGTCCAATCATCCATATAACTTCAAAAAACCAATTTATGAACTCCTTAAAAGAATCTATTATTACCCTTGAAAGTATAGTTGGTGCATTCTTCAACCCAAAAGGCATGACTGTGTACTGGTAGGATCCCCATTCTGTGGAAAAAGTGGTCTTGTATTTGTCTTCTAGGGCTATCTTGATCTGATGGTAACCTGAGAATCCATCTGTAAATGAGTAGGCCTCCTGGCCTCCAACATTCTCTAATACCTCATACGTGAAAGAGGTCATAAAAGGGTCATGTAGGAAAGAATATTTCAGTTTCCTCAAATCTACACAAATCCTTATCCCCCCTTGCTTCTTTGCTTGCACTACCATATGGCTTATCCATTCAAATTCCTCCACTGGTTCTATGATTCCAGCTTCTAACATTCTATCAATTTATGCTTTCACTTTTTTATTATATATTGGATTCAATCTATATGGTCTTTGTCTGACATATATAGCCTCAGGTTTGAGAGGTATCTCCATCTCTCTTAGCTCTCCTGTTATGCCTTTCATATCTGTAAATGTTGTTCGGAATAGGTCACTGTACTCGCACAGTAACTATGTTATTCTTTCCACTGTTTGGTCATCCCAATAGTTCACAATACTTTCCATTTTAGGTTTAATTGTTGTCACAATACTAAATTTATTCAATTTTATAGGGGCATCAAATACTTCTGATTCCAAAGATGGACCTTCCACCTCTATTTCACCTTCAATTTCTGTAATTTGAATATTGTGTGGATCATCTTCCTCTGTTGCTTGTTCTTCCACATGATAGCATGACAATAGTTCCTTAATTGTTTGTCTGTTCTATTGTTGATACTCTATCATAAGTTCAACCGTTGGTTCATCCATAAATATCACCCCTCTTATTTGTTTGAGTGCTTAATCCATGTTGGGGTTCTCATGTTCAAATGAGAAAGTGACTATAATTTGTTTTTGTAATGTTGTCCATTATGTTGTTCCTCTGTGCAGTTCCTGGTCTACATACCAGCTTTTTGGAATTCATTCTAAGGTATTAATGAAGTAATGAAGCCATTCTTCTAGTGGTGTCATTCTCCATGTTGTTATGCACTTCTCCAAGTATTCTTCTAGTGTCCCCTATCCATCATATCTCTGCATCTTATTGCTTCCTGCTTTGTGATAAATATAATCTGTAGTAGTTGCTTACATTGGTACCAGTCCTTAACTGTTTCTTTGTGCGCACTCCACCATCTTGCAGGTGTTTCCTTAAGTGTTATGTACAAGGCTAATAGCCTATGATTTTTCAGTACTTTGTCTTTATATATTGTTAATATTTATTATAAGTCATTCACCCCATGAAAACTAGGAGGTTCTCTTATCTTTGTACCCACCCATCTTGCTACACAGTATATTCTTGCGCACCTTCTTGTGGATACTTCATGTAATCTTTGTTGCCAATTTTCCAACCCTGTATCGGAGTCAGAGGCACATGATGTGATGCTCCTCCAGCTAAGTATTCCATTTGCAGTTGGGTTTACATAATCTTCTTTGTGTGTGGTGGTTCTGTATAAATGGTTGATCTCCTCTAGATCTAAGCAAGTGGGCTCTACAAACCTTTCTCCTTCTGATGGATCTAATGGCATAATGACTCTGTTGTCTCCTTAAATAACACAGTCATTTTTTTTTTATTTAGGTTTTGGTGGCTAAGTGCCTCTCCAAAAACGCTTCTAATTCATTGAAAACCTTAACTTTCGGTGCCATAAAACCGAAATTTGGGGCTATTTAGCCACCGAAAGCGCAGGAGCTTGAAAACAGTCAACACATCATTTCATGCACCGAAACTGTGGGGTTGATATGTTATGATTTAAATTAACCACCAAAAAGACGGAAATAATGATACATCGAATCTCGTTAAACTTATGTTTCATTAAAGCACGTGGTTGTGTACATTCCCATCATTCAAGTTTACCAAATCATGATGACTTCAAATCTTTCACGTTCCTTGTAATCAGGGTCTTTCCTTAATTCATATCTCAAGAATAGTCTTAATCGATAGATAATAATTAAAGGCATCCTTATCAAGAGTCTGTTTTGATTTTGGAGACGCCCAACAAGGTGGAAAAGTTAAAACGGTTACCCATTTTCTGAGAAAACATTGTTTTGTTGTTAATAGGTGGCAATTTCAAATTATCTTGTATCTCAAGAAGACATATCAACCTTATAAGGATTATTACACCTATCAAAGACGTTAAAGGATGTGAATATCACTTGAGATAAGTGGTTGACCTATTATATAGGGTTTCTGCCTATTTTCTTGGGTCAGTTGCTGACTGTCTATTTTTAGAAAGTTAGATCCAGTATTTCAGGATCTGGAGAATCTGATGTAAAGGCTATAAAGCCACAAACTTTTGATAAATAGAGGGTTTGAATTTGAGTTCTAAACTATACTTCTATTGTGATAAGACACTTTCTTTAATATATTAAGCCTGCAAGCTTCTTTCATTGTTATTGTCAAACTTTATTTTCATCTTTGTTCTATGCCTATGAGTTGAAATTATTTCTTTATCTCTGTTTAATGTCCTATGGTAACTATCATCTTACCTTTGATTATTAATCAAGGATCATAAGCATTCATTGCTAGTTTGTTGACCCATCATATATATTGTTTTATGTATTTTCTGGTTAATTGATTAGTTTCTTATCCATTTGATTCACAACCTATCTGATAATAGCTCTTGAAGGCCTTGTACTATTTGAATATACCTAGACTGTCTTGAGGATACAATCCAATTAGTTAGATATTCATATTGATCAAACCCCACACCCATTATTGAGTGAATCATTACAAGAATAGTTAAGTTACCAGGCATCTCTGAGATACAACCTAGGAGAGTTTCTTGGAGTGATAACAAATTGGCGTCATTGCCAATGAAGAGGTTGAAGCTTAGCTTTCCTGGGAGATGACACAGATCTGATCCTTGATGATAGACACGAATTAGATATTAAATTGGTTGTAATCATCTATCTGGTGACTCCATGCGTTCATCTTGGCTCCAAAGAAAATCAGTGCAAGGGCGAATCCACAAGAATCACCTGTCACACTGGTGCCCAACCCAAAACTGATTCTTAGAAGAGGAAGATCATTTCAAGGTCAGACTTCAAAACTAGGTATTAAAAGTAACCCTATCTCTCATTCTAAGGAATCAAAAGCCAAAAAAAATGATTCTTCTTCCTCTAAGATTATCAGTGAAAAAGCAATTGTAACAGTCACAGAAGGATCATTTGCTGAAAATATTTCTGTAGAGCAACAAATTGCTTCTTATCAAGAGGAAAATGTCATTACAGAAGAAGTGATAGGCTCTAATTTGGTTGAAGAATAATCTAAGTCTTTAGAAATAAATCACAACTCCCCATCCCTTGGATCCTTCCACTCATATAAGGAAGAAGACCACATAAACATTCACACTAACCTTCTTCTTGCAGAACATATTCTGCAGAAACTATCTGCTAAAGGTGAAGAAAAATTGGTTGAACAACTTGCAAATTTCTATATAGCTTCATATCAAACTTCTTTCCCATCATAGATTTCACCCACTTTTCAATTAAATCCCCCCAGCATTGAAGAATCTGAGAAAATCCTATCACCTCTCTCACCAATAGTCATTATGGCTGCACCTCCTCCATTGACTAAAATGCAACGAATTCCAGTTGCTATATATGCACCTCTTGTGTTGCCAAATCAACCTGCAACTATGCCCACTGGTGACTACTAGAAGTATATGCCAAAATTTACCAGAGAAGGAGACGTAACTGCAGAGGAACATATAGAAGCCTTCTATAGCTATGCTGAGAATGTAAACATAGAAGATGTTGATGTCTGGACTAGAGTCTTTGTTCAGAGCTTCGATGGTCATGCTAGAAAGTGGTTCAAGGAACTTCCTCCTGGTTCTGTAGCCATAATAGAAGAGTTGGATGATGTATTTTTAAAACACTGGGGAGATAGGAGAGATTTCTTGTACTATATCATAGAATTTGGAAACCTTAAGAAAGAAAATGGTGAATCTGTGTCTGATTTCACCAAGAGATTCAACATAATGTATAGTAAAATACCTGCAGAAATAAAACCTACAAAGTCTTCTTCCTAAATCACTTATGCCAACTCATTTGATTCTGAATTTTGTTTGCTACTAAGAGAGAGAAGGTCTGATACACTTTCCTTGATGCAAGATGTTTCCCTTGAAGTTGAGTCAAATATCTTAGCTGCTCATAAGTTAAAGGGAAATGTTGATAGAAAAAGGCAGAAGGAAGAAGCCTCTTCCTCATGATTTAAAAATCCCAAGATAGAAAAATTGGCTAAGATGCTAGAGTCATTAACCTCAGAAATGTCTAAGTTAAAAATTGAAAATAAGCATCCTTCCAAGGGAAAAGGCTCCTATGAATACCCTCAACGAAATCCAAATCAGAATCCTAATACTTTCAGGAGGAATAATCAACAAACACATATTTTGAGAAGAGAGAGAAATCCCACAGAAGATCATAAGGTAAGAGCCCTTCTCCAAAATATTGTGATGGATGAAGATGAAGATGATTTTCCAAAAGAAGAAGAAGATAATATTCACTGTGTTGGAGATGATGCAGGGAAATATTATTTGGCACAACATGATTATGAAGAGGCATTAATGACTGAACATATAAATGAAATTGCTGATGATAATGGTGTTTTTCAAATCGATGATGGGAATAAATACAATCTAATATCTAAGTATAATACTTCCAAGAAGAGTGCACCAGCTCCTCCTTCCAAGAAAATAGATGTCCCTGCCTAGCCACAAACTCAAAAAGATCGGGTTCTTGATGACCAACCAATTACTCTGAAAACCCCTTCAAAGGAAAAATCACTAGCTCCTCCCAAGAAGACTGTTTCCCTTGCCAAGAAACAAATTCAAAAAGAGAAGATTTCTTTAAAATCCCCTTCAACCGAGGTAAATTGTTTTGATAAAACTTCTTATTCTTTCAATTTTGAGGCTGAAATACAGAAGATCAAAATCCCCATCCCTTTGGTCGAGTTAATGAAAAAATAATCGTTTAAGAAAGATATCCTCAAGACTATTGATCCCAAATTCATATCTCCCTTTTTTGATATTCTGAATATATATGATGACAAGCCCACCATTGTCTTAGGTCAAATGATAGAGGATAGAGATGAAATTTGTCCACCCTTTTATATCTCTTTGAACATTCATGATAAAATATTGCATAACTGCTTGCTAGACTCTGGAGCCTCTCACAGTCTAATGCCAAAGGCAGTTATGGATGATCTTGGATTAGACATTACTGAAACTTACCATGATATTTTCTCATTTGACTCTAGAAAAGTTAAATGTCTCAGGATGATCAAAGACTTGGTAGTGACTTTAACTCAATCACCTATGAAAACTATGTTCATGGATATAGTTGTAGCAGACATACCACCCAAATTTGGATGTTTGTTATCAAGATCATGGATGAAGAGGTTAGGACGAACTCTTCAAATGGACCTTTCATATGCTACTATTCTTGGTTTTGGAGGAGTAAACAAGAAACTTTACAAAGAGTCACAACTTGCTTACATTATCAGTGATGAACAAAATCCAACCAATCATCCTATTTACTTAGTTGACGCAGTTATGGGAGCTTGCATCTTACAATTCGATGATTCACTCACGGATTCATTATTGCTTAAGAAGCCTGTAGTTCAATCCACAGAAGTAGCAGAAGATGACCTTTGGACCATGTTCTTTGATGGAGCTTGTACTAGAGAATCAGCTGGAGCAAGGGTAGTATTCATGTCACCTTCAAAAGAAACCACTCACTTGTATTTTAAACTTTATTTTAAGGTGACCAACAACATTGCAAAGTATGAGGCATTTCTCCTAGGATTAGATGTAGCCAAGGAGATGAAGATTCATAAATTTTAGGTATTTGGAGATGCATATTTAATAATTCAGCAGGTGAACAAATCCTTCCAGGCCAAACATTTTAGGCTAAAATCCTATAGGGATGAAGTGCTACGGATGATTGTTTCCTTTATAGATTTCAATATTTGATATGTACCTAGAGCTATGAATGGATTGGTTGATTCATTAGCTATTTCAACCTATTCTTTTATACCTCCTCTACCCCCCAAATTGAATTATGAAATCCAAGTGAGGTACAGGCCCTCTTTCCCTGATAATGTGAAGTTTTGGAAAGTATTTGAAGATGATGTAGAGTTGACCATATTTATTGGAGTGCTTGATGAATTTGCAAATCTACAAATTGATTTGGAAAATGAACATGATGAAATAACGGAGAAACCTAAGTTCAAAAGTAAGATTGGAGCACATGAAATTGTTCAATTGTACACCAACATAATTCCTAAAGGTTTGGTCCCTTTAGAGAGACTTTTTTATCATAATGACGTTGCCGTTAAACTAGAAAAGAAAGAGGAAGATTCTGATGTGTTCTAGTTTAATGTAGCAAATGAAAAAATCCCTAAGTATGTTGATCTAGATTCTCATTTGACTAATAAACAAAAATATGAATATGGTGAGTTGTTAAAGGAATTTTCTGATATATTTGCATGACAATATAGTGATTTGAAGACATACAATACAAATATTATTCAACATAAAAATCCTTTGAACAAAAACGCAAAACCTTTCAGACAGAAACTCAGATCATTCAGTCCAATGTTGTTGCCTATTATGGAGAAGGAAATCAAAAAAATGTTGGATTCCAAGATCATCATCCCTCTTAGATACTCTGAATGGATTGCCAACCTTGTTCCTATTATAAAGAAAAATGGTGAGATTAGATTATGTGTAGACTTCAAGAATCTAAACAAATTCTCTAAAAAAGATAATTACCCATTGCCTAATATGGAACATATTCTGCAGAAAGTTTCGGAAGATAGTGTCATGTCATTCATTAATGGTTTCTCAAGATATAACCAAATTGAATTCCATCCAGATGATAGGGAAAAAACAACATTTACTACACCATGGGGTACATTTATGTACGAAAAAATGCCATTTGGACTAATGAATGCAGGAGCAACATTCTAGAGGGAAATGGATATTACATTCGTGGGGGAAAAAGACAGATTGTCTTGATGATATCACAGTTTTTTCATCCATCCATGAAGATCACTTGCAACATCTAAGAAATTATTTCTTGAAATGTAGGAAATATGGTATTTCTTTAAATCCCAAGAAATCCCATTTTGCATTAAGAGAAGGCAAGTTGCTTGGGCATATTGTTTCTGTAGATGGAGTGAAGATTGATCCAACAAGAGTAGAGGCAATTTAGAAATTGTCTCTCCCAAGATCCAAGAAAGATATCCAATCTTTCCTTGGAACCATAAATTTCATCAGGAGGTTTATTTCAAATTTTGCTGAGCTTACCAAATATATCACATGCATGTTGTGAAAAGATTCTGAAGTAAAGTGGACAGAAGAAGCCAGACATTCTTTTGAATCTATCAAAAAATCTATTATGACAGCCCTTGTGTTAATTAGTCCAAATTTTGGTAAATATTTTTATATTTTCTCATTTTCCTCTAATGATACAATTGCAATAGTGTTGTTACAGAAGAATGAAAATGGGCATGAGAAACCGGTAGCATTTTACAACAAAGTTTTGAGAGATGCTAAAATTATATGAACCAATTGAAAAACAGGCCTATGCACTAATCAAATCACTCAATGCTTTCAGGATCTATATACTACAAGCCAGGGTAATAACATATGTACCCTCAAGTTCTGTGAAAGATGTCCTTGTTCATCCTGACATTGATGGTAGGAGGAGAAAGTGGATAGCTAAAATGATTGAATTTGATATAGAGATCAAGCCAATAAAACTTATCGGAGGCCAAGGGATTGCCAAACGTCTTGCACAAGACAATTGTAGAATGTTAGAGATAAATTTTGTTGGGGTAAATGCAGAAAGTGATCAACATCAAATTTCAGCAGAGAAACTCAACTATGATTCGCAGGTATCCTCTCACTTGGAAGATTGTGAATGGTACAGTCATATAATTTATTTTTTGCAGAATTTGACAGCTCCGCCAGACATGAGCAAGACACAAGTGAGATCTTTGAAGCTTAAGGCCATCAAATTATTCATAAGTGACAATATGTTGTTCTGGAAAGATCCATCAGGGGTACTCTTGAGATGCATTAAAAAGGTAGAATCAGTTCAAATAATGACAAAATTTCATAGTAGTGAATGTGGAGGACATCATTACTGGAAAACCACTGCTCATAAAATTTTGAGAGCTGGCTACTATTGGCCTTGTTTATTTTCCTATGTGTGTGCGTTTGTCAAATCATGTGATAAATGCTAGAGGTTTTCAGGTAAGCAACAGTTGAAATCTATGCCCCTTAAACCTGTTATGGTTATAGGTCCCTTCCAACAATGGGGGTTAGATTTCATTGGAGAAATACATCCACCTTCTAGTAGTCAGCATAGATGGATTCTTGTTGCTACTGATTACTTCACGAAATGGATTGAAGCCATTCCCACTAGGAACACCAATCATACAGTAATCATTAACTTCCTATATGATCATATTTTTGCTAGGTTTGGTTGTCCCAAAAGACTTGTTATAGACAATGCAACAACATTCAACGATAAATCCTTGGTAAATTTGTGTGAGGACATGGGAATCCAGCTAGTCCATACTACAACCTATTATCCACAAGGTAATGGCCTTTCCGAGTCTTCAAATAAGAGTTTGATAAGAATTGTTAAAAAAATACAAGAGCAGAATCAAAAGAGTTGGGACTCTAAATTAAAGTTTGCTTTATAGGCTGAAAGAGTAACAAATAAGAAATCTATTGATACATCTCCATTCAAGCTGATTTATGGCACATAAGCTGTTTTTCCAATCCAGCTCGTGTTACCAATAGCTATATTTCTTCAGGAGGCGGATTCCGAGCCAAATGATCTTACCGGGAGGATTTTTCATTTGGTTGAATTACAACAAACCAGATAACAATTGGTTGAAAAGACTAAATTGTATCAGAGAAAGATGAAGGACACTTTTGATAGAAATGTGAAGGAAAATATTTTTAAAGCCGGGGATCTAGTTTTGAAATGGGATGTAGCAAGGCAGAAAAAGGGTAAACATGGCAAGTTTGATGCTCTCTGGATAGGTCTATTTATTATATCATCAGTGCAACATAACAACACTTTTGTTCTCCAAAATTTGGAAGGTGATGAAGTCACACGTGGCCCATTCAATGGGTGTTTTCTCAAACTCTATTTTTATTGAAGCCTTCTCAAGCCTTAGTCTATTTGTAAATTTTTTAGTTTTAGTTTTTCTTTTTCAGTCTGTGTGTTACAATAACTCCAAGCCCAATGGCCTACTAAGTCAGTCAGTTTTGAGTCTTATGTGATAGGAAAGGCTACATAGTCAATAAGGTTCTTGAAACCTCACAAGGAGGCTTTCATCCCTAGAAGGAGCCAGATGTTATCTCCTTAAATAACATAGTCAATTTTGTTGATTTAGGTTTTAGTGGCTAAGTGCCTCTCCAAAAACGCTTCTAAGCCACCGAAAACCTTAACTTTTGGTGGCATAAAACTGAAATTCAGGGCTATTTAGCCACCGAAAGCGCATGATCTTGGAAACAGTCAAAACATCCTTTCACATGCAGGAACCATCAGGTTGATATATTATGATTGCAATTAACCGCCCAAAAGACATCTAGAAATTCGTTTGAAGACTTGGATCTTATCCCAGCGTGATACATCGAATATTTTTAAAATTTTGTTTCATTAAAGCACATGGTTGTGTACATTCCCATCATTCAAGTTTACCAAATCATGATGACTTCAAATCTTTCATGTTCCTTGTAATCAGGGTCTTTCCTTAATGTATATCTCACATTTTTCATTTTTGTAGCAGCTAAGCCAAACCTCCCTAATTTTGCACTATGCGTTCTCCCTCCAAGCTCGACTTTCCAATTGCAGGTGTACAGAAGAATTCCAGCAAATGGAGAAGGGAGGGCCAACTCTGAGAAAGGAACTTGATGATATTCACTACCTGGAATCACACCCAAATATGTGTCAACTCTTCAAGGACGCTGGTTGCTACAATTTTTGTGCAAAATTATAGAGCTCTCACCAACAGTTGGCGAAAGCTTTTGCTCTGAATTTTGATGGAATAAAAGCAGTTATTGGCCAAGACAAATTCCAAGTGGATGAAGCCCTCATAGCTGAAGTGACAGAACTTCTAAGGACTGAAGAAAACTGGTTCAAAACCACTGTCACAAAATATGTTGAATTTAGGTCATACTTGAAACTAGAACACAATTTTTTGGTATGGAAGAAAGACATTCCTATGTCTTTTCTTGAAGAGAAATGACAATATTTATTGAAATCCATATTTGTTTATGTAACTTGTGAAGGTAGATACAATAAGGTTATGATCTATCATTTTAAACTCATGAACCATTTCACTGGTAGAAGCCCACTCAATCTGCCTTATTACCTCCACATAAGCTTAACTAAGATGTATCATCAGGTCAAGGCTAAGCCAAACAAGGTTGTAGGTAGGTTATCTCATCATGGTTTGATTAAACTCTTGGTTTATGAGTTGTTGTAGAGAAGGATCAAGGAATGTAATTACTTCTTATTCTGGAATGATTTTTAGACTGATGTACAACCAGAGGATAAGAAGAGTCCTTCTTCAAAGAAGTCTTCTAATCCCAAAAGTGGAAAGAGGAGGAGAGCCATCTCTCCCGTTCCAGTTGATCAACCCTCTCCATCTTCTAAGCCTAAAAAAACTAAGAAGAAATTAAATTTTAGCAATGAGGTAGAGAAGGCAGAAGAACCCCCCAGTAAATAAGAGGATTCTTAATCTCCCCTATATAGACTCAAAGGAAGATGAGCACCAGGTTGAAATAGGGCATGAAGAGCACCAGGTTGAAATAGGGCATGAAGAGCACTAGGTTGAAACATGGCATGAATATCTAGCTACCACAAGGCATGAAGATATAGTTTATGTAAATCCATTCACAACGAGGTATGAATGTCTTCCATCAAATACACCCAAAGAAGAACAAGATCTGCAAGTTGCAGATGCCTCATCTAGTAGAAAAGTAAAGCAGAGCAAATCAAAAGAAATCATGAAACTTAGAAAGAAGTTAGCTCAACAAGAAGTGCTAGAAAGGGTAATTAAAACTAGATACGAAACTCTTTCAAAGAATTTTGTAGAATTTAGTTCGGCCTTAAAAAAAATAGCACATGAAAGCATAAAGGAAACAAAGAAGAAGAAGAATATTGTAAAAGACTACAACAGCTTATGGAGAGTAGCTATGCACTTGAAGAAAAATTTCATGGCTCTAAGGTTGTGAACTATGTCCTCAAGACCCTTGTCTCAACCACATGCTACTCTTGAAACCCTAGCAGAGGTATCCACTCATTACAATGATCGAGAGGAAACTAACAATCCTACAGCCACTCCAGAACTTAAGCAAGGTGCACAGGCTTCAGAAGATTGGCCCTAAGTTTTTTTAGAGTTAAGCCAAAAGGTATTATGCAATTTTGTTTAAAACAGAACTTTCAGTGGCTTAGGAGAACATTTCAACTATTCATTAGCCACCGAAAGAGGGGTTTTCGATAGCTAACTGACCCAAGTTTTGTCTGTTCTAGCCAACGAAAGCACTGACAGGGCAGAGAGGTATTGTTTTTTCACAGATTCAAGTTTTTCTTATCCAAATGCCTCAAGAACAGTCTTAATCGATAGATAATAATTAAAGGCATCCTTATCAAAAGTCTGTTTTGATTTTGGAGATGCCCAACAAGGTGGAAAAGTTAAATCGATTACCTATTTTATGGGAAAACACTGTTTTGTTGTTAACAGGTGGAAATTTCGAATTATCTTGTATCTCAAGAAGACCTATCAACCTTAGAAGGCTTATTACACCTGTTAAATACGTTAAAGGACGTGAATATCACTTGAGATAAGCGGTTGACCTATTATATAAGATTTCTGCCTATTTTCTTGGGTCAGTTGCTGACTGTCTATTTTTAGAAAGTTTGATCCAGTATTTCAGGATCTGGAGAATCTGATGTAAAGGATATAAAGCCAAATTTTTTTGATAAACAAAGGGTTCAAATTTGAGTTCTAAACTATATTTTTATTGTGATAATACACTTTCTTTAACATATTCATCCTACAAGCTTCTTTCATTGTTATTGTCAGACTTTCTTTTCATCGTTGTTCTATGCCTATGAGTTGAAATTATTTCTTTGTCTCTGTTTAATGTCCTATGGTAACTGTCATCTTACCTTTGATTATTAAGCAAGGATCATAAGCATTCACTGCTAGTTTGTTGACCCATCATATATATTGTTTTATGTATGTTCTGGTTAATTGATTAGTTTCTTATCCATTTGATTCACAACCTATCTGATAATAGATCTTGAAGGCCTTGTACTGTTTGAATATACCTAGACTGTCTTGAGGATACAATCTAGTGAGTTATATATTCATGTTGATCCAAAACCACACCCATTATTGAGTGAATCATTACAAGAACAGTTAATTTACCAGACATCTCTGAGATACAACCTAGGGGAGTTTCCTGGAGTGATAACAGACTCTATATTCTCCTGATTCAAATGTCATATTCCTTATCTTCAATTTGATTACAACCTGGTTATCAAATTACCAATCCAGCCCAAGCAATGTTGGATAAGGCGTTGTACCATCAATTATTTCTACTACTTCAAATTTTTCCTTAGTGCACACTCCATCAAGATCTATTGTCACACCCATAAGCCTTCCGATTGGTAGAACTCTGTGTTGGTTTTCTAACTTCAACTAGACAAGTGAATATCCTAATGTGGGTTGTCCCATGCATTTCCATGTATTATTGGGTAATACATTTACTTTGGAGCCTAGATACAGTATGATATCTCCCATATTTAAATATTCAATGTTGGCATTCAGTCTGAATTCCTTGCTTGTCCTTGTTGATTAAGGTTGGTTGTCATTGATGTCAACCCTTGAAGAAAGCCCCGTAGCATAAAGGTTGGTTAATGGAACCAAAATTATTTGATGTAAAGATGACTCGTTATTGTCTTGTCATGATTGATAATAAGTAGAAATGGATGATCTCCAAAGTGGCCCCCTTATGGTGAAATCCCTCACGGGAAGACGCTTTGCAGATTGAGTTATCCTAGAAGTATGGTTAGAGAACCCATGCTTATTTGTGGAAACATGAGATGAATGCTAGTGAATTTTTTAGTGAAACTATCCTATATGGATAGTGATTTTCATTCCATTTCTGGTGGTATGTGGAACGTCACATAACTCCTCACGGTTAGAGAGTTATGGCCATGAGAAGTTGGACAACCCAGGTTTGGGTAATGGACCCAAGTTTGTTTGATGGGTAACAGTATGAGTTTTGATATATTTTCAGGTAATACTATTCTATATGGATAACACATGTGATTCCATTTATAGTGGTATGTGGAACGTCACATAACTCCTCACGGTTTGAGAGTTATAGCCTTACGATTTTGGAGGACCCTCATATGTCATCTACAAGCCCCAAAAGGTCAAAGTAGTCAAAGTGGTTTAAGAGATTTTAAAAGGTAAATAACAAAGTGAAGTGATGAGTGTACTATAATTCAAAGTGAATAAAAAATAAATTAATTCAATAATAAATTTAATGGAGAAATTAGAAGTGGGTTAACCCTAAAATAAGGAAAGTGGGCAAAGTGACATACAAGATGTTTTTAAGGAAGCTACTTGGAGAGTATAAATAAGAGGCAAGGCTCTCTCATTTAAGACACACTTGATAATATTGAATACCTATGGGTGTCTGAGGTAAACAAATGATATATAAGCCTAATTTCTGAGGAAAGTGAAGAAACGAAGACCAGAATTCAAGGAAGGATAAATTCTTTTGATGATGCTTTCTAAGGTGTTTCGGGTAAAAATGTCATAGCTTCTTCATAACAGATCCAAATTCAGTAAGATCAAATTTTTTGGTTAGATTACAGTCTGTAGTATGCTATGTAACAGTTTTAGTTCAATTCAACAAATATTCCTTGCAATGCACGCTCTACAAGGTCTCTGTCTAGAATAAGCCAGAGTTCAACAAGGTGTGCCATTTTTTCCATAACTCCTTTTCTGAGAGGTTCCAAGTAGTGACACCTGGAGGAATTGCATAAAACACATTGAAGAACATTGTGTATCAGTTTCAGATCTTTATTCATTACATGTATGTGATCATATACACCAGGTCTATTACAGAGTTGCAAATCATATTTGGATGATGAAATTGATGAGGGATTTTGGTTAAGGTACACATTGGGTACATGGTTGAGACAAGTAGTTTATGAGTTGGCACATACATGAGGTTTATAGTTTATTATGTTGGTACATATTGATGAGTCATAGTTTATGAGTACTTTACACATCATTGGTACATACTTGTTACATGGTTGGTTGCACTTGTTTATGGTACAGGTTGATTACAGATTGTTTGGTACATGTTGTTGCATGGTTGATGCACTTGTTTATGGTACAAGTTGATTACAGGTTGAGGTACAGGTTGATGCATGGTTGATGCATGTTTCAGGTTTATTGGTACATTCTTACATTGGTATATCTCACAGGGATAGTGTGATAGTGGTTCCATCATTCCACTTCTACTTTAGGGAGGTTGGATGGGGAAAGGACAGGTGGTTGTAGCCACCTTCCAGTTGTAGCCAGAGAACATAGGGGGTTGTAGCCTCCTTTTGGTTGTAGCCAGATAATTGGGGAGTTGGAGCTTCCCTCAGGTTGTAGCCTGAGAAACTAGTGGGTTGGAGCCTCCTTCTAGTTGCAGTTGGAAAACAAAGGAAGTTGGTGCTTCTAATGAATGTAATTATTCAAGACATATAAGATAAAGTATTCTGTGGTTTTCTCCCGATTTGGGTTGCCACATAGAACACTGGTGTATTGTGTATGTGTGTGATTGTTCATTTCTTGTTTCTCATTATTGGATAATAATTCCACATTGATATAACACTTGGATTATTTGGAGAAAAAGGATTATAATTACACTATTACTGATTCACCCCCCCTTCTCAGTAATCCAACAATTAGTATCAGAGTTGTTTCCTTCAAAAATCAGTTTAACCACTGAAAGGTAGATCATGGAGAGTACCAACTCATATAAAAATGGAATACCACACTTAGATGGATAGAAGTATGCTTTTTGGAGCATAAGGATGAAGACATATATACAAGCACAGGGGTTTGAAATTTGGCAATCAATTGTAGATAGATACATAGTACCAACAGTTCCACCAACAAATGAAAAAGTAGTGAAACTTGGTCAGAATAATTCCAAAGCTACAAATGCAATTTTGAATGGTCTCAGTGAAACAATATTCAGCAAAGTTGCACATTGTAAATCTGCCAAAGAGATTTCGGACAAGCTTCAAACTATTTATGAAGGAGATACAAAAGTCAAAGTAGAAAAACTTCAAACTTACAGAGGTCAGTTCGAACAACTAAAAATGAAGGAAGATGATAATATTGCAGCCTACTTCTTAAGAGTTGACAAAACAATGAATGCAATCATAGGAATGGGAGAATAAATCGAAGAATCTATAATTGTTCAAAAGGTACTAAGATCTCTTCCTATGAGATTCAACCTTAAGATATCAGCACTAGAAGAAAGATCAGATCTGAACTCAATAAGCATGGACGAACTGCATGGAATCTTCACAGCATATGAAATGAGAACTAAACAGGAAAATCTAGATGTAAGAGAAGCAGCCTTCAAAGCATCCAAAAGATCAAAGAAAAAGAAAAAAAACAAGAAGAATATAGCAGCAGCAGTGACGTCTCGGAAGATGATGAAGAAGTGGCCAACTTCGTCAAAATAATGAACAATGGAACCAATGGTAGGTATAGAGGTAAGCTTCCTTTAATTTGTTTTAATTGTGATGGTATTGGTCATTTTGATAACAAATTTCCTCATAAGAAAAAGAGAAATGTTGAATGTTACTCAAAAGGAAAACACACATATAAAGGAAAAAGAACTACAAAGAAATATTTCAAGAAAAGCTTATGCATCAAAGAAGACAGCTCATCATCAGATGAAGATGAAATCAGTGATAGTGAGACATGAAGAGTTATATTCATGGTAGTAAAAGATTCTGACAAAGAAGACTCTAAAGAAGAATATGAAGAAGCCAAAGAAGGATATGAAGAGGTCAAAGACAAAATTGAAGAGGCATAATTTGACTATCGAGAAGAATTAATGAGTGCCATAGAAGTTATCAGAAGAGAAAAGAAGAAAAACAATAAAAATGACACTTGAGAACTAGAACAAATGATCACAAGATTGAAGGTTCAAATAGAAGAATATAAAAGAATTGAAGAAGCACTCAAAGAACAACTAGAATAAAAGGACAAGATCATTGGAAACTTGGAAGAGGAGATTGTCACACTAAGAAAGGATATTCAAAATAAAAATATGAAGAATAGCTCAAAAGTTTTGGATGACATTATCAACAGTCAAAAATATCATCTTGACAAGTCTGGACTTGGATACAATCAAACATAAAAGGAATCAAGCTCCAAAACAACAGAGCAAGAAACAAATCCAAAAATCTATGCAGAAACAATCAAAGGGGATAGGAATATTACAGGGACGCTCCTCCACCAAGAAGATTTAGATTTTAAAATCAACAACATACAGATAGGCCTCAAGAAGAAGAAGAAGGATTCATAAAAGTACCTTCTTTCAGAAGATCTTCAACTCCCAGGTATCAAACTATATTTTTTGGTTTATGTTATGCATGTAATAATTTTGGACATAAATTTGTGAATTGCAGAGATAACAACAGGAACAATAAAAACTTTGAGAGTCATACACAAAGGGGTTACTAAAGAAGACCTAGTGAAACACAAAGAAGAAGTTACAACATGTTTGAATCTTTGAGCACTGGAGTGGAATGTTACAAATGTAACAATTTTTGACACGTGGCCAAAAATTGCAGAATGCCAGTCCCTCCTAAAGAACCTCAACATAATAAGAATAGTCACAGACAAGAGCCTTAGAAAGCGACATAGATAAGAAATAAAGATCAGTATAGCAATGAAGAATGCACAGTCGCTCTACAAGCTAAGCAGAAGAAACATGGTTGGTATGTTGACAGTGGGTGTTCAAAACACATGACAGGTGATAGAGACAAATTTATTACATTGCAAAAGGAAAGAAATGGATCAGTATCCTTCGAAAATGATAATTAAGCCAAAATCATTGGAGAAGGAACATTATGAATTGGGAACAAGAATAAAAAGACACAAAATGTTCTACTGGTAGAAGATATGAAACATAATCTTCTAAGTGTGAGTCAAATGTGTGACCAAGGTCATAAAGTTACTTTCTATTCACAAAAGTGTGAGATATGAAGAGAAGGTTCATGGAAATTGATCAGTACAGCTGCAAGAAATTGAAACAACATATATGTGTTAAGTGAAATTGGAAATAAAAAGTGTTGTCTAGGAAAGGAAGATGAAATTTGGCTATGGCACAAAAGAATGGGTCACATGCATTTTGATAACCTTTTCAAAGTCAACAAAAGAGAAGAAGTCAAAGAAATGTCCCAGATCACGAAACCAACCAACACTTTATGCAAGTGTTATCAACAAGGAAAGCAAACAAAGACTAGGTTCAAATCAAAGGAATACTCAGCAACAAGACCACTGGAAATTGTGCATACTGATCTAGTTGGACCAACTACAACAAAGGGCTTAAAAGGTGAGAGATACTTTATGTTATTAGTTGATGATTATAAAAGAATGACTGTAGTTTTCTTTCTCAAGAACAAGTCAGAAGATTTTGAAAACTTCAAGATCTACAAGGAAATGGTTGAAAATGTGATGGATTCAATAATCAAATGCTTGAGATCTGGTAATGGAGGATATTTCACCTCAAAGGAATTTATGGACTACTAAAACAGTCATGAAATAAAAAGACAATTCTCCATTGCTAGGACACCTCAACATAATGGAGTTGTTGAAAGAAAGAACAAGACAATACAAGAAATGGCTCGAACAATGCTAATGGATTCCAAATTGAAAGATATATTTTGGACATAGGCAGTGCATACAACAGTTCACATTCTAAATATATTAATGCTTAGAAACAACACTAATAAAACTCCCTACAGGCTATGGAAAGGAAGACTGGAAAATGTGAAGCACTTCGAAGTTTTTGGAAGCAAATGCTACATCAAAAGAGAATATGGTAGAATGGGAAAGTTTGACTCTCGTGTGGACAAAGGAGTACTTGTTGGTTACTCAAGTACAAGGAAAGTATACAAGTGTTACAATCTAAGATTGAAAAAAGTTGTGGAAAGCATTAACGTAACAATTGATGAAACATGAAGACCAGAATCAAAGGAAGAAGAAAACAAATTAATGGGACAAATTTTTGAAGAAGAAGAAGCAGAAGATGAAGTAGAAGAGGAAGATGAAGAGAATCCGACAGAAACAGAAGAGCAAGTTCAACAAGTATCTCCAAAGACACCTAGAAAACGAGTAAGAAGAATCATCATTTAGATCATATTATTGGAAACAAAGATGTAGGAGTTGAGACTAGAAGAAAAATCCGTTCACTAGAACAAACACACCTAGAACTCTTATATACAATTGAACCAAACTGTTTTGAAGAATCCAACAAGGATGAATTTTGGAATAAGGACATGAATGAAGAATTGGATCAAATAGAGAAAAATGACACTTGGGAACTGGTTCCAAGACCAAAGAATAAGAATGTGATCGACACAAAATGGGTTTTCAGGAATAAATTAAATGAAGATGGATAAGTTACAAGGAACAAAGCTATATTGGTATGTAAAGGATATGCAGAGATTGAAGGAATCGACTTTGAAGAGACATTTTCCCCAGTTGCCAGAATGGAAGCAATTTGGTTTCTTTTAGCCTATGCATGCTCCAAAAATGTTAAAGTATATCATATGGACGTACAATCATCTTTTCTGAATGGGGAACTTGAAGAATAAGTCTACATTGAACAACCAGAAGGATTTCAGTTGTTAGAGGATGCAAATTATGTGTGTAAATTAAACAAGGCCTTGTATGGTCTAAAACAGGCTCCTAGAGCATGGTACTCTAGATTGGATAAGAATCTGCAACAGGAAGGGTTTAGAAAAGGAAGTGGAGACAACAACATCTATATCAAGGTAAGTGAAGGAAAAATTTTATTAATTGAAGTTTATGTTGATGATATTATTTTTGGTAGTGATGTTGACAGGTTAAGCCAGAAATTTGCAAAAGATATGGAGAATGAATTCAGAATGTCATTACTTGGAGAACTATCCTTATTTTTTGGACTTTAGATACGTCGAAGAAACCAAGGAATCTTTATTTCTCAAACCAAGTATATCATAGAAATGATAAAGAGGTTCGGAATGGAAGATTGCAAACCAGTTATCACTCCCATGCAAACCATTTGCAAGTTGAGCAAAGATGATGATTCGAAGTCTACAGATCAAAGGAAATACAGGTCAATTATTGGCAGCCTACTATATGTGACAACATCCAGACCAGATGTAATGTAGGTAGTTGGACAGGTGGCACGATTTCAAGCAGCACCAAAGGAGTCACATGTGTTAGAAGTGAAGAGGATTTTCAGATATCTCAAAGGAACATAAGAGTTTGGATTATTGTATCCAAAAGGAAAGGATCTATCACTTATTGTCTACACAGATGCATATTGGGAAGGTTGTATTGATGACTGACGAAGCACCAATGGAGCAACATTCTACTTGGGTGAGTGTTTAGTATCATGGCTAAGAAATAAACAATCATCAATATCGTTATCTATAGCTGAGGCAGAGTATATTACAACAACATCATGTTGTACACAGGTTCTTTGGATGAAACAAACTCTGACAGATATATAGGTTGAGTATGATGAGCCCATTCCAATCTATTGTGATAATACAAGCGTCATTAGTATCTTGAAGAACTCAGTGATGCACTCCAAGATGAAGCACATTCCAATAAAGTATCACTTTCTACGAGAGAAGGTTGCAGAAAATAACATCAGAGTTGAGTATGTGGGCACAAAAGTACAAGTGGAAGACATCTTCACAAAACCACTTCCATGAGAATCCTTTGAATATTTTCACCAGAGACTTGGAGTTATTTCTACTCCAAAATGAATTCTTTTTGAATGCTTATCTTATATGTCTTATATTTACACGAGGAAGCACCATAAGAGGAAAGTTCAGTCAGGGGGAGCAACCCCAGATGGAAAGATACCTTTTGCATCGATGACAAAGGGGGAGATATTTATCAGATGTAGAGGACAGAGGCATGGTTCCATGGGAAGAGATTTATCAGATGCAGAGGACAGAGGCAGAGGATAGAGGCATGGTTCCAAGGGGGAACATATTTATCAGATACAGAGGACAGAGGCATGGATTCAGGGGGAGCATGAGAGATATGATTTCAGTATTGCATCAGAGTGTTTCCATCAATGCCAAAGGGGGATATTGTTGATTAAGTTTGGTTTTCATTGATGTCAACCCTTGAAGAAAGCCTTGTAGCGCAAAGGTTGGGTAATAGAACCAATATTGTTTGATGTAAATATGACTCATTATTTTCTTCTCATGGTTGATAATAATTAGAAATGGATGAACTCCAAAGTGGTCCCTTTATGGTGAAATCCCTCACGGGAAGACGCTTTGCGGATTGAATTATCCTAGAAGTATGGTTAGAGAACCCATGCTTATTTGTGGAATAATGATATGAAAACCAGTGGATTTTCCAATGAAACTATCCTATATGGATAGTGTTTGTCATTCCATTTCCGGTGGTATGTGGAACGTCACATAACGCCTCACGGTTAGAGAGTTATGGCCATGAGAAGTTAGAGAACCCAGGTTTGGGTAATGGACCCAAGTTTGTTTGATGGATAACGATATGCATTTTGATATATTTTTAGGTAGTAATATTATATATGGATAGTACATGTCATTCCATTTCTGGTGGTATGTGGAACGTCACATAACTCCTCACGGTTTGATAGTTATGGCCTTACAAAGTTGGAGGACCCTCATATGTCATCTACAAGCCCCAAAAGGTCAAAGTAATCAAATTGGTTTAAGAGATTTTAAAAAGTAAATAATAAAGTGAAGTGATGAGTGTACTATAATTCAAAGTGAATACAAAATAAATTAATTCAATAATAAATTTAATAGAGAAATTAGAAGTGGGTTAACCCTAAAATAAGGAAAGTGGGCAAAGTGACCTAGAAGATGTTTTTAAGGAAGCTACTTCGAGAGTATAAATAAGAGGCAAGGCTCTCTCATTTAAGACACACTTAAGCCTATTGAATACCTATAGGTTTATAAGGTAAAAAAAGGATTTCTAAGCCGAATTTCTGAGGAAAGTGAAGAAAAGAAGGTCAGAATTCAAGGAAGGATAAATTCTTTTGATGATGCTTTCTAAGGTGTTTCGGGTAAAAACGTCATAACTTCTTCATAAAAGATCCAAATTCAGTAAGACAAAATGTGTTGGTTAGAGTACAGTCTATAATATGTTTTGTAACATTTTCAGATCAATTCAAAAAATATTCCGTGTGGAGCACGCTCTACAAGGTCACTCTCTAGAATAAGCCAAAATTCAGCAATGTGTGCCATTTTTGCCCAAGTAGTGACACCTGGAGGAATTTCATAAAACACATTGAAGAACATTTTGTATCATTTTAAGATATTTATTCATTATAGGTATTTTATCATATACACCAGGTCTATTACAAAGTTACAAATCATATTTGGATGATGAAATTGATGAGGGCTTTTGGTTGAGGTACAAGCTGGGTACATGGTTGAGACAAGTAGTTGATGAGTTGGCACATACATGAGGTGTATAGTTGATGATGTTGGTACATATTGATGAGTCATAGTTGATGAGTACTTGACACATGATTGGTACATACTTGGTACATGTTTGGTTGCACTTGTTTATGGTACAGGTTGATTACAGATTGTTTGGTACAGGTTGGTGCATGGTTTATGCACTTGTTTATGGTATAGTTTGATTATAGGTTGAGGTACAGGTTGATGCATGGTTCAAGTTTATTGGTACATGCTTACAGCAGTATATCTCACAGTGATAGTGTGACTGTGGTTCCATCATTCTACTTCTACTTCAGGGCGGTTGGACGAGGCAAGGACAAGTGGTTGTAGCCACCTTCCGGTTGTAGCCGGAGAACATAGGGGGTTGTATCCTCCTTCTGGTTGTATATAGAGAATTGGGGAGTTGGAGATTCCCTCAGGTTGTAGCCTGAGAAACTAGGGGGTTGGAGCCTCCTTCCAGTTGCAGCTGGAAAACAAAAGAAGTTGGTGCTTCCAATGAATGTAATTCTTCAAGACATATAAGATAAAGAGTTTAGTGGTTTTCTCCCGATTTGGGTTTCCACATAAAACACTGGTGTACTGTGTATGTGTGTGATTGTTCATTTATTATTTCTCATTATTGGATAATAATTCTACATTTATATAACACTTGGATTATTTGGAGAAAAAGGATTATAATTATGCTATTACTGAATCACCCCCCCTCTCGGTAATCCAACAATCCTCCTTCTTGTATGGAGGTGATTGAATATTTTATGTTCTAACTTCCCCTCTACTTCTATGTTACGTTTTTCTAAAATTTTTAAAAAAAATTTAACATATGATTGGTCATTAAGTAGATTAAAACAGGACTGCAGAAAAGTCTTTATGGTACTTACTTACTCTACAACTTGTGTTTCATTCGTGTGGTCCATTGAGGAGGGAATTTCATACATTGGTACATTCTGAGTGTGATGCATGGTTGATGTAGATGGAACATCTTTCCTGAGGACCTCCTATCATGCTTCCTTGAATATTTATTTTTCTTTCCCTACATCGAACTGTTTATGTGGTTCAGTATTCTTCTTCACCCATTGGTGTTGTGATGGATCTTGTTGTACTACGTCATCCCTTGTCTTAGCTCCTTCACACGTAACCATTTTGATCTTTATTCCATCATCCCTCACCTCTATAGAAATCCACTGAACATTCTGATTGGTATGATTTCTCTTTTCTTGAATTTTTCCCAATAATGTTGGACAATCCTTTGTATCATGATCTGTTGCACGAAAATACATGCATGTCACAGGTGGAAGTGGACATTCCCTTACATAATGTTTTGGCTATTGGTAGTTATGGCATACTACTGGACCTCTGCCTCTTCCAAATCCTCCTCTTCTTTGTCCTCCACCTCTATATCCTCAAATATTTTCTTGTGGTGCATTGTACTGAGGCACCTGATTATACTGTGTGGGGTTATACAGTGGTTGTGCGTTATTATATTGAGGTTGTGTAGGGTTTTACTACTACTGCATAGTGTTGTATGGATGTGGTACCTAGTTAAAATGAGGTGCATCTTTCCCTGTCATCGTTTATTCTTGCATGCTATAGGTGTCTGACGTTGTTTTCACACAAGTCCATTGTCCTACAATCTTTGTCATCATGACCCGCTAATTTGCAAAATTTGCAATATGAGCTTATGGGTATTCTCTAATACTTTTGCATCATGGGACAATGATATGAGTCATGTCCATTTTTTTTTATAGATCTCACACCGTGATCCTCCTATTTCTAAAGGGTTTGGTAGCCCTGTTTCCATGTATTGCGCAAAAGGTGGGCACACGTTCTTGTGATGTCCTTCTATCCTACATGTGGTACACCAAACAACTCTTTTGTCTTTGCTCTTATTCTATTTTAGTTGAAATTTGAGGTTCTTCAGATCCTCCTTCAACTCCTCTATTGTTGGATCTGTCTTTTGATATTGGTTCTCTTCCAGTTGTATGGATTTGTATAGAGCCTCTACTTGATTTTGAAAATTCTGTTGCCTCAAAGAGTATTTCAGATGTGGTAATTGTGAGTTCACAAAGAGATGTCTATGTTGCATGTCAATCATGACATACTTCAATTTTTATTTAAGACGTTTAAACCTCTTATCAATATCCCAAACATAATCACCTGGTTTCTTCCTGATTTCAATCATATCATTCATATATTGATCCTTTGAGCTAGGATTCTAAAATTCATTTATCAGTAGCTTCTTGACATCTACAATCGTTCTTGTTGTTCATTGTGGATTGTCTACAACTAATCTCATGTACCAATCTAGTGAGCGGTCTCTTAGCATGATAGCTAACTGCACAAGTTGTGTATCCTCATCTATGATCTTCTTTGCTTCCCATATCTTCTCATATATAAACAAGTTCTTTTCAGGATTCTCTAATGCTTCTCCCTTGAATTCAGGTAACCTCATGGTGGGATCATGTCCTACCCTTTTGAACAGTGATGAACTACGACCTCCGCGCAGTGT
The DNA here is from genome assembly GCA_009831015.1 of Picea engelmannii. NCBI lineage: Eukaryota > Viridiplantae > Streptophyta > Pinopsida > Pinales > Pinaceae > Picea > Picea engelmannii. The sequence goes on from ML782516.1 coordinate 865,734, forward strand.
AGATACTTGACTACTACTTCTTGAAATGGCTCCTGCAGTCGCCTCTCCTTGGTTGGGTGCATTTCCTGTTGTCTTTCTTCCACTAAAATTCAGTTTTTTAAGCGGTGGTGTTCTTTCTGGTGTATTAGTCGCACATGGGTTTATGGGTTCCACATTGACACTGACATGGATAAGATTTCATCCTTCTATTCCTACCCTTGGAACTCTTGTATTCCTTTCATATGTTGCACACAATATTTCCTCAATCTACTCCACATCACAGAGATCCTCTACCTCTTCTTCATCACTGGCCAAGCCCTCTCTATCTGCTATGGATCTCTTATTATTATTCATCTTATATTGGTAGGGTACTCCACTATGTGTCTTTCCAGTTGTTGCCATTATCTTCTTGATCTGATCTTCCTCCATCATGATTGGGTCCAAGTCCTCCTCCTTCTTTCCTTTATCCATCTCTTCTTGCATTTCTCCAACTCTTGTCAGTGTTTCCCCCCTTCCCCCATGCACACAAGGAATTTTAGTTGTCTGATTCCATAGTCATCACACCTTTGTTATACAGTAAGATATTAATGAAAGTATGCAATGATCTAATATACCTACCATTGGGTCCCTTCAAGAACTCTTTCTCTATTGTGCTGTAAGACTTCGTAGTATCTACTGCAAATTTTGTGATAAATCCTACAACAATATTTTATGGCCAGAAATCTACTGTGTGCGTGATTTTTTTGTTAACTTGTAATTTCACAATCTCCACAAGATTCCGTTCAATCTGTCTAATTCAATTTGTAGGGTGGTTGTCTTTCAACCTCAATATCCACTCCTACAACACATGTGGGAAATCACATAAAAATACTTCATGCAAGTCACTAAACACGTGCTTGTCCAGATATTTGTACAGTGTTATTTTAGGGTTGTCGTTGTCTTTCTACGCAAACCCCATCTCCTTTGTTTTCAACCATCTTTTGATCTCTACCTTTGTTGGATTCCATGGTGTGAACATTCCCTTCTATAGTTTCATTTTCTACGTGATTATTTCATGGATCCCACTCACTCAATCCCAGGTAGAACCAGTCAACAACATAACCATTTGTTGGTTGTTACTCCTTCTCTAACCACTTCTTAGGCTGACCCAGGTTTAGATCTAAAAAGATTCCAACAAATCCCTCTAAAACTATCGACCCTCCTGGTAAACCAGAAGGCAACACAACATACATGATATACTATGCAATCTCACCCGAGATAGTTCTATGGGTGACTGCAATGCTCAAATTCTTGCAGTATAGGAAAGAGTGGGGATCTGTGATTGCAATTCATCTTCTTAAGCCTTGATCTAGTTTTTCTATCTATTCTTCTTACTATTCATTCTCTTGTTAAGTCTATGCATGCATTCTAACATATATAACATATAACAGATCTCTCATAATTATCCATTCATCCATTCATAGTCTAACTACTTACAGAAGGGAAACATGTAATCAATCACATCACATAACACATATATTATTGTGGTTCACCCCTTCCTAGGCTACGTCCACAAACATATGTCTCATAGGATATTTTATTATGGTTTTGTAATATATGGCACTGCACACACTACAACTATGTTCTTGCAGTCACAAAACAAACTCCTCGACATTTATGAGGCTGACTAGATCGCACTAGGATCCTCAACCTGTGATCTAACCCTCAAGGTCTAGCTACCTTTTTCCCCTACATCTCAACAAATTACAAAAATGGTATTTGATATTACACTAGTTTCCTTGACTGAAAAAACCAAAACTTAGTAAACAACAATGACATCCAAAAATCATTGACCAACCACAAACCCCCGACCTAAACCTCCTAGGTCTTTATTTATACTATTTCTCAGCTCATCAGCTATTATAATCTCTTACAAAAACCCTAACCCTAACGAGGCTAGGTTTTCCTGCATGCTCTCCTCTTTTGCATGCGGCTTTTCCTAGCATGTGTTTCTTTTCCTATCAACTGTATGTTTTCCTTATTAAGCTCCATCTTCCAAAAATGGATTTTTCTCAAAATTGGCCTGCACCCAACACTCTACTTTAGGCGCACAATATCCTATTGGAAATTTCTATATGAGGAATACACATTATGTCTTCACACTCTAACTTTGTGTACATTGTGACTATGGTGGGCCCAAAAAATGTTGTTTAGGGCCTCAAAACGACCCTTGAAGTTTAGGACCTGAAAAACTATAAAAAAATTACTAAGATGAAAATTGAAATTACCAAGATGACATTTGTATGTAATTTAGTTGGAATAGGTGGGTGTCCACTAATATACACCTAGATCATTCCTCCCCCCTTATGAAGCAATGGTATCCATTGCATTGAGTTCCCCCATCAGATGAGGAAAATTCTGCTAAATTTGGCCCTGGGTGAGCCACTTGCCTTGGTGTAGGAGTTTCCCTTCTTTGACAACATGATAAAGCTGAAACTTTTGTTGGCACGTGACCTTGACATTTGTTTCCACAATATGATCAGTGGATTCATGTTCCATGCAGTCAGGGTTGATCTTTGTTGGTGTCAACTATTATGCTATCTCTGAGGTGTCCAATAATGGTGGAAAGTATGGTTGAAGGAGGTCCAAATTAAAAACTAGGTGCAATCCAAGGAAGGGGGAACTATTAAGCTCAAAATAATTTCCACCCATATCCTTGGTGATGGTATAAGGTCCATAGTGGAGTGGACAAAGCTTCTGATATGGTCCTGTAAGGCGTTATTTTTGCAAGTGCAACCAAACTTTATCTCCCACCTGAAACTTGTGTGGCACACAATGTTGATCATGGAACTGCTTGTACTTAGCATTGGAATTTTGCAAAATATCATGAACCTGTTGGCGAATGTGCTGGATCCACTCAATGAATCGAGTATATTTTTCAGCTTAAGTTTGAGCATGGGATGATTCTTCCTAGGTGGCCGCAAGGGGTAGTGAAACATCCATGGAACCCAATGGTTGAAATCCCAACCCCACTTGAAAGGGAATGTATCCAATGGATCTATGTATGGATTTGTGTAGCTATGTTGAACATAGGGAACACTATCATCCCATGTGTGGGGATGCTTGGAATTGTACATGAGCAGGATATGCATGATCATCTAGTTATCGACCTCGGTTTGTCCACTTGTTTGGGGGTGGAAGGAAGTATATTTGGTGATCTTGGTGTCTAGCAGTGACCAGAGGATCGACCAGAATCTTATGAGAACCATTTTTCCTCATCTAAGATGATGGTTTGTGGTATCCCAAAATGTACCCACACTCGTTCAAAGAAGAGCTTGGAAGCGACCTCTACTATGATGCTCTCCTTTCAGGCAACCATGATTTCCATTTTAGAAAAAGGATAACCACCACAAAAACAAAGTCATTTCCCCTCTTGGTTGATGAAATACCATACATGTAGCCCATTGAGATGGATTCCCAGGGCCTTTCATGAGTAGGAAGAGGGGTGTACATTCCTTGTTTCTTAATGGTCAACTTAGAAATGGTGCAGGCAATGCATGACCTAATATAATTGCTGACATCCTTTCAAATTTTAGGCCAATAGAAATGTTTTTGTAGCACGACCACTATCTTTTCTATGCCTAAGTGTCCTACCACCCGACTGTAGTGGTGTTCCAAAATCATCTTTTCTCACTCACTTGATGGAATGCAAAGATGGCTTAGATGGCATAACAACTTGTCTTGAAGATGGAAATTTGTGACAATTGTGTTTACGCCCAACATATGGTAGGTGACAGCAAAGTCGAGATCTCTCTCATAGAGTTGGGTACATCCAGAGGTCTCATGGCCATAGGATTTTAGAACCATGTTGAGTGTTGGAACTGGTGGGAGACTAAGGAAATCAACAACATGGTTGGTGCTTCCTGTCTTATACTTTATGTTGAGATGGAACTATTGCAAGTATGCGGACCACTTCTAATGGAGGTCATTGTACAATTTTTCTTGAGTTTGCATGATTTGAAATGGCTTATGATCGGTGTGGATGATTGTATCATTTCTGAGAATGTAATGCCTCTACTGGCGGTAGGATTGCACAATGGAGTACATTTCTCTATCATAAGTAGGGTACTTATGGATGAAATCTAATAGTGTCTCATTATTATAGGCCATGGGGTGCTCGTACTGAGGAAGAATTGTTCCCACAACATAGTATGAATCATCTCGATCTCAAAGGGTTTTTGCAGGTTGGGTAATGAAATCACTGGGGTTGAGCACAAGCGTTGCTTCAAATCATCGAATGATTTTTTTTGTGATAGGCCCCACATGAACTTCGTTTTACTACCACCCCTAGTTACTTCTCTAAGGGACAATGCAATATGGGAGAATCCCAACATGAACCTGCAATAGAAATTGACAAGGCCTAAAAAGCTCCAAAGATCTGTGAATGTGGTTGGGACTGGCTAGTCATGAATGCCATAGATCTTGGTTGCATCCACATGCACCCCATGCTCATCAACAATGAATCCTAGGTATTGGACCTTGTCCATGTCGAAGGATAATTTTTACAAATTTTCATATAGCTTGTGATGTCGCAGAGTGTGCAAAACCTACTAAATATGCTACAATTATTTCACCCAATTCTTGTTATAGATGACGATGTCATATAGATACACCACCACAAAAGAATTGGTGAAAGGTCACAAGATGTCATCCATCATCCTCATGAAAGTTGTTGGCGCATTCGTCAAACCAAAGGGCCTGACCAACCATTCAATAAGACCTTCTTTGGACTTGAAGGTAGTTTTCCATACATTTGTCTTCTCTATTGGGACCTGATGGTAGCCATACTTTAGATCAATATTACTGAAGTATTTCCCCCCCTTGAGCTGGTCAAGGATATCGTTGATTCAGGGAATCAAGTACCAGTTCTTGACTATGATTTTATTTAAATACCAATAATCGATGCAAATTCACAAGGTACCATCTTTCTTCTGCATAAGAACGATTTCTCTTCCACACAGTGCTGAGTTGGGTTGGATGTGCCCATTTTGGATTAGTTCTTGGATATGATGCTTTATATCCTTGTTTTCTAACAGAGACCGATGATATACTAGCCCATTGGGTAACAGTATACTAGGAGTCAGATCAATTGAATGCTTGGTGTGACAGTGTAGAGGTACCCCAATGGGTGAGGATAAGATGTATTTGTATTTTTCCATGACCTTGTCCACTTTCTTCTGATGCATGGAGAGTTCGGTCACAGAGGCCATGGATGTGGCTGCAACCTTCCTCTCACTTCGAGAGTGAATAAAAAATAAGACAAAATTCCCGATATGAGAGATGACCTTCCTACATTGCTTGACATAGATGAAGGAAATGACAATAGGTGGGACTACCTCAGGTATCTTATACAATTTCCTATCCAAAGTAACAATAACACTACGAGGCCTAGACTCATATACAACATGATGTTTCCATAAATAAGGTTGGCCCAAAATAACATCACAAACTTCAAGGGGAGAAACATCACACAATACCTCATCTTTGAAGGGTTTGATGATGTAGGAAATTTGGCATTGTTGGTTGACGTGAAGATTGCTTCCTTGGCAGAGCCATCCGATGGTGTATGGTTGCAGGTGAGGTGTTTTCGGTAGGTCCGAACACTTGACAAACTCCATTGAGATGAGTTTCTTATGGATACCGCTATCAATGATGAAGTGCAATGGATTACCCTTCACTCACACATGTGAATGAAAGAGGCACTCACATTCCTCTGGCTCATCAGGTTCATCGAGCTGGATATTGGTGGTAGTAATGGTGGCACTAGGTTCCACGTCAATAATTTGTCTCCCCTTTTTTGGTTCCGACTCTAAGTCATAACCCACATCTGATTCATAGGATTTCACCTCCACCGCCAATGACTTCTTTGAGCGGAAATCAACAATGTTATGCCAGGGGACCTTATGGAATTCACACCACTTGGTATATTTCTTCGTCTTTCCATTGTCCTTTTTATTTGTGGCTTAGACTGGTTGTTCTGAGGTTGTCGATATTTTCTCCACCCTTTTTTTTGTGGGTTGTGGCTTCCTTTTCCTTGCTTCTGCTGTGAGGGGTTCCCAGACCCAAACTTTCGCATCTTTTGTTTAAGCTTTTGCCCAATTTTGACATTATATCGATAGCCCACACCCAAGGAATAAATGTATAGAAAATCCATTTATGTATGGATGTATCTATGCATTCTGTCATTTTACTTGAGCACTAGATGTCACTCAGAATATTTGATACAAGCTTGGTGTTCAAGGTATGGGATATAATTGTGAACTCTAGCACTATTTGGTCCCTTTCCCACCGCATTGTGGTCCATCTTGTATACAGGTCGTCATAACTTCCAACAAGGTAGTATTGTTCCTTAACATAAACCTTGAAGGAATCTCAAGTGAGTGTGACTATAAATATGAGGGTTCCTTTGTTTCCTTTTTCTCACAAAAATTCTCCCACCAATATTTGACATGGGGAATGGCTTTGAGGAGCACAAATATAATCTTTTTTCTATTGGAAAAGTTATGGACATAAAAATAAGCTTCTATTAGATTCAACCATTTTTCTACAACATCTGTGTCTATTTGACCTTCAAATATAGGAATACCAAATTTATTTTTACCTTGAAGGGAGTGATTCCTCCACTTGAGGAAGATCCGTCTCTTTTTGGTAGTCATAGAAGGATTTGTGCAAAAATATCCATCATCTCATTCCTCTGTTGCGTGAGGGATTCCTCAAGCAAAAATTTTAAAGGATCTCCTATCCCATTGTATTTCTTTTCTCTTACCATGTAAGGTCACTTGGGCATGTGAGATCCCTTGTCCTCAAGAGAAACAAGCTCGAGACCCAACTCTTTGTACCTTGACCTCGTCGGGGACATGCAATAAGAACGACAAGGAGCAGACCGCTCTGATACCACTGATTTGGATTTTATGAGAAGAATGAAATGAATAAAGATCTATATTATTAACATAGAGATACAATGAAAAATAACAAATATATAGTAAAACTTGGCTTCTATTCAATAAATAAATATGTTGAAACTATAAAATGTAGATTGAAACAAGCTTGCTAGAATGGTGGTTGCTTATCTTTGAGAAGAGATCTTACGGCTGCACTCAGTTGAAAGAACATGAGTACAACGGGGATCCAAAGTCCTTTTTACATCAAACATTAATGCCAAAACCCTAGACATCCAAAATCTAACCCTGGGAGATGAAGCACCAAAAGTCATGTGGGCCCCATTGGGGTAAGTTGGTACATCAACTTCCCAGTGTCGTAACTTTTGCATACGATCTTCATTTTAGATGCACGATAGTTGGTTGGAAAGGCCTATATGAGAACTACACATTATTCCATCAAAATCTCACTATGTCTATAGTGTGACTGTGGCAGGCCCAAAAAAAATTTTTTTAGGGCCTCAAAACGGCCTTGAAATTTTAGGACCCAAAAAGCTAGAAACAAACTGCCAAGATGAAAACTGAAACTTCCAATATGACATATGTATGTGGTCCAATTGGAATAGGTTGGTTTCCATCGATATCCACCTGGATCACTTCTATGTTGAAAGACTTCACATAGACCTGTGGTTCTATCTCATAGCATGCCTCATCCATACTTGCAACAAGACTTCCCCAACTCCAAAGTCACCCCAACTCTATTAATAGAATCACCTCAAGGTAGCATAAGTCCTCCCATGTGGAGTGACTTGGCTCCTTAAGGAAGCTCTCCTCTCCTTGTCCAAATCTATAACAAAACCTCATATTTGATCTTTTCCTCCTCACTTTCTCTATCCTTCTTGGTTGTGATCCCTTGTTCTTTTATATGGACTCCAAGAATCATCTTCATGAATCATCATGTCCTTTGGGTGTGTCATGCCCCTTCACAAACCAAAGCACCCAAAAGAAATGATGCACCCCTTTACAAACCCATGCACTCATTAACCTTTGTGTCCCTTGGGATGAGTGCACCCCAACCTTGGGTATGCTCCTCATGTTGATGCACACCTTGGGTCTACCCATGTGCTCGTCAACCTTTTCTTCCCTTGGGACTGACTCACCCCAACCTTGGGTGCACTACTCAAGTCGACTCACCCCAACCTATTTGGTGTGCCCATTATCTTGGTTTCTTCCACACCATGATTTTCCTCATGCTTGGGAAATCCCCTTGGCATGTTTGTTCCCGAAGCAACCACTTTCTCAACTAGTTCAACTCTTGGGTGCTGGAGAAACCAAAACTTCCATCTCCTTGAGAAATTGGGTGAGGGTGTATGTGTCCTTCTAGTCGAGGATCTTACATCTTGAGCCCCCACCTAAAATCATTTCCATCCCTGAAAACATCCACAAAATATGTTATCTCCAAGTCTCTTCTCAAACTTATAACCCCATCCCAACTAAGTGCATTGGAAACCCCAAGTTTTGTGCCATCTAGAAACCCCAAATTATGCACGAGTGGAAAGCCCAAGTTTCCAACTTGCACTGCAATCATCTGCAACCTTGTGCAACCATATACACTACCCTATGCCCAAAGTTTTGTGAGAGAAATATTTCTATCACATTAGAAATATATCTCTTCCCCAACTCTGTTTGCAACATCCAAGTTGCCACTATCCCATTGCGACAATCACTCTCCATGTTATTGTTCTTGTTGCGACAATCACTCTTTCATGTCTTCACACAATGCTATCCTCAAGTCCTATAGTGGTTGTATAGGTAGTCCAACTGTCATGTCTAGTTCTTGAAATGTGCATCTCCATGTCTGAACTTAGTCTTTTCTGTCTACGTATTTTTCACTCCATCAAACTCCAAATACTAAGGAAAGTGTCCACCCTTTCCTCTTTTCTAGTACATGAAATATTCATCAAGTAGATCCTCCACAATGTCTAAGTGTTCCACTTTGAACCTATTGGTGAATTCATAATTCAACCTCTTAGTCATGCTCCTATTATTGAAATATCATGTTTTTTCCTTGAGAATGCACAACATGCCCAAATCTTGGTCACTTCCTTCAGTAATTCAGTCCATTCACACAACAACCTCAGACCAAGACAAGGTCACCTCTCACCTTTTTTCACTATGAATTCACCCAAAAACAAAGTTATCCATGACAATTTGACTCCACTGCCCACCACATGGCACAATTATCCAATATTCTACAGATAGTCTGCATCACATCCAAGTCTGCGAAGATTCAAGGGAAATCATCATGCATCGGAATATCCAACCAACTCTTCCCTTGTGACTCAAATTGAAATAAATTCCACAATTCTGGATTCCTTGTTTGAATTCTTCCCATATTCATCTGCATCTTCGGATATGAAACCTCCCATTTTTACCAAGACCTATGTGTCTAGATACCTTTGCCTCATTACTTCATCACCTAGCAATGTTATTTCATATACTTCTCTATGCCTTGGAATGGTTAGGATTCACCCTCAACCATGTTTCCAAACACAAGAGAAATTCCCATACCCAAGTAATATCTTCATGTTGCAATCTTGTTGGTTGCACAATCCTCCAAAACAAGGCAAGTCCTTAACTCACCTCCTTTCGTCAAGTCACATCTCTGTAGCTCAACATATGCGATGAGTGTGGCCAATGCACTCACACTCCTTAAACATCCCAATGAACATTCCAAAGTGATCTAAGTAGAATGAGTCCATAGGGAATTCAATCTATGAACTTGTGACATAACAACTTAATTTGTGGGATATTAAAGGATACCCCTAATTTCATTAGATATTGGAAAATATCTCCCAAAATCCTTTTCTTGAACCCCCCTCCCAATACATATTTGCAATAAAATAAAACCCTATTTTAACTAGATACCCCTTTTTACACCCTCAATACCTATAAACCCCTTAAGACTTCACATCCCCCCCAATACCTACAATATATTGACTTTATTTTTTACAATTTAAAAACCCCCTTTATGAATGAACGTGATAAAATATTGGTCAATGAGGTGATACCCCTATGAATGATTCACTCCCAAAGAATGCACATGCCTTAAGCACGTTCAAACAACTACTTTTTCTAACCTCAACCAATGACCCCACTGGATCTTTGAGTCGTCACATAATCCTCCACAAGTCACCAAGGTATGCTTTGCCTCATCCAAAAAAGGAGAATGAACACCACCCAAGTCACTTGGTCTATGTTATACCCATTCAGGTTGATTACCAATATTTCTTGGCTGACTTACTGACTTCATCCATATCCTAGAACGCAATTTCCTTGCACCTCCTACAAGCATCCAAACTCTGGAGTTGTCATCGTGACTATCAAGTCATCGCATGACCCAAAAAATATGGCTAAGGAACCAATGCACCAAGGTAACTCCACAAGTCACCCCCACAGTTGCATCCAAATATGTCTAAGTCCAAAATGGGACTCATCCAAGTAGGTCACCCAAAGATCTTCGCATATTCACCCAAATAAATGCATCCCAAATTTCTACATGAGTTCTTTGAATTTTCATCACTTGAGCCATCCTCAATTTTGTTGGTTTTCACCACAGACAAGAAATATACTTGAACCACCAAGTCATCCGACATCCCTTCAAAAATTCACCACAAAACTTAGGAAATTCAAGAACCCAAAACCAACCATACCTTTCCAACAACATTCTTGGCTACACCCATGGTTCAAGTCTGATGTCTTGGATCTTCACTTTCCCAATCCTCCGACTCATCGCATGAAATCCCCTAAATCACCATGTGCAAATACACAAAACTACATAGAACCTTCGATGTAATTTAAGTCTGAGTCCATTCGTCCACTTCATAAATACATATAAGTACCAAACTTCCCATGCAACTAGTTGAAATCATCTCCAATGTCATGCCATCTCCACACCTTGATTGCTTCCACTTCAAGGTACCATGCACACACCACCCAATTGCTAAGCTATATTGTTATTAATTAACCAGCGTAACTTTGTGAAGAGTCACCTCATCTAAAGTTTATGGTTGACCCACTCGTCCAACAACCCATCTCGATTCAAATTGTTGTTTTTAGTGATGCACAACACGAAGACGTGATAATGAATATGTGCCCAAACTACTTCCTTAATGTGAAGTTGATATAGGTTGTATAAAGCCATCCAACTTAACCAAATTCTTCATCTCATCGCAACCTAAAAGTCCTCCACTTCATTATCACTTTTTCAATCACCCTCTTCGATCACTTCCATGATCAGGTCTATGACAAGTATTGCATTCATCCAGCTTGCCCAAGTGCTCTTTTAACCCAACAAACTCTTCACTTGGTCTTCTCAAGGTGTGCACATAGGTCTGGAACTTATTTCCATCACAAATAAAACCAACCAAGTTTACACCTAGACTATCTCTGCAAAAGTTCATTCCACCTTATCAAACCTTCACCAAGTATGCACCCAAACTGTTTCTGTGATCAAATCTGTGACAAGTCTTGTGATGAGTTATGCATCCATCCACCCTACCCAAGTGCTTCATTTCACCACAAATGTTTCTCTAATTCTATACAAGGAGTGTGCCCAGATCATTCTTCCACTGCAATATCAATCGAAACCTCTATCATAAGTCTTGTGCAAATTCCCTACGATGAACTATTTTTCTTCACCAAACTGCTCACAAATTATGGGAACGTTCCCACTAAACTGCCTTCACAATGAAATGTGAAACCAACAGTAGTGTTCCTCAATACCATTTTTCTAACTACAATAGTGGTGAAGAGACAAAGTTTTTTTGATACCATCTATCATCGAGATAGTGGTGAAGAGCTCATCAACCCTTCTTCAAAGTCTGCAAAAAACAAGCTATGATACCATCTGTCACATCCCCACAGGATGCTTTCCTGAATATTGCGATCATTCACCTCTTGAGGGTGTACAACACCACAAAGGTTCTCACTTGGCTACTTGGAAGAACCAAGTATACTTCATTTAGGCTATGCCTCTTCTCCTAGAGCATACCCATACTCTGTTCTAGGCTATAAACGTATCACACTCCTACTCTAGTGCAACTCACTTGTATACTTAGATGATTTTTTAACAACTTAACACTTATTCATTTAAACACACATCCATGAAACAAAGAGAACACTTGTGAAACAAACAAGAGACACACACATATAGTGCAGGTGTCATAAGATGTGCCTAACACCTGGTTGAGTCTTATTATTGAAAAAATGTTGCAAAATGAACACTATTGGCTCAGTTTACAACTTAGGAAGATTCACATGACTCACCTCACCTCACCAAGACACTCATACATAGATTCATCACACAAAAACACACCCATCACAACAAATTTCGCAACTCATGTGGTTCATCCTAGATCTGCATCCATCTCAGACTCAACATCTCTTCTCTATAGAAAGACTTCACATAGACCTACGATTCTATCTCATAGCATGCCTCACCCAAACCTATGAAATTTCTTCCCCAACTATAAATTCAACCTAATTGTTTATAGATTCAACCCAAATAAGGTTCCCCCAACTATGTCCACAAAATCACCTCAAGGTAGCACAGGTCCTCCCATGTGGACCAACTTGGATCTTTGAGGGAGCTCACCCCTCCTTGTGCAAATATTCCACATAAACTTAGAGTTGATGTTGTCCTCTTTATTTTCTATATCATTCTTTATTGTGCTCCTTTGTTCCCTTATATGGACTCCAAACGTCACCTTCACAAATCATTGTGTCCTTTGGGTGTGCCATGCCCCTTAGCGGACCAACGTGCACAATAAACCGATGTGTCCCTTCGTGAAACCATGTTCCCAAATGAACCCATGTTCTCATCAGCCTTCATGTCCCTTGATATCGGTGCACCCCAACCTTGTGTGTTCTCCTCATGTAGACGCGCTCCAACCTCTTTGGTGCACCCCTTCTCTTGGTCACTTCCACCCCATGCTCTTCCTCATGCTTGGGAAATCCCCTTGGCATGTCCACAGACCCAAGGTGCCCACTTTCCCAACTAGTGCGATTCTTGGATGTTGGAGCAACCCCAAATTTTTTCTCCTTGAGGACTTGGGTGAGGGTTTTCGCACCCTTCTAGATGAGGACCTTACACCTACCAATTCGACACTTCTACGTGGATTTTCCCTTTGGAATTTAAACCATAATTTGGAATTTCACCCAATTTCTCCATGGCCTTCCATGGACAATATTAAAATCTAAATTGGACTAGGAACACCCATTTATATGTTACATTTATCTAATGTGACCACATATGGAAATTTTCAACCCCATAATTCTCTGCATCTGGATATTTTCCAAATTTCTCTCCTTGAGAAATTTTGTCAAACATTTCATAGGAAGCCTACAAATTTTTCATTTTCAGCCACGTTGTTGGCCCATATAGCCTGAGTTTTGTAACCTTTTCTCTGATACCACTTTATAACGTACCCAAGCCTCCATCTTGGGCCACATCACTACAAAACCACTTTGATACCACAATTAACTATTCCCAATAGGTCTCTGAAACCATCATGTAAAATACGGCTTGCATATGGTAAAATTATGCACGATATACACTAACATGCAACACCATGCATAATCAAATAACAATCATAATTACTCATGAAAAATATTCATCAATGTAATGTGCATATTATTCATGAAAACTACAATGAAAATTAAACACATTACACACGTTATGAATAGAAATAAAATCACAATAAACATGGTACTTATACTTTATAAAGAACCAACTGATTGCATACCTCAAATGTTCCACCCAACCATGGAATTAGTTCCCCTTGACTTATCCTCTTCTCATAATCCATTAGCCCCCTTTCCCTCTCATGGAGTCCTATTCCCCCCATACTTTCTTTAGTGATGCGTTTTATTAATATCATGAGTGTGATTACAAAATACAATGCTAGGCTCACCAACCTTCAACATACAGGTTCTCTAGCCTAATACCACACAAAAACTCTGGCCCTAAACATACAAACATAGGAACTTTGGCCGAAAAAACATTATTTCTCACCAACCTATATAAACTTATGTACATATACACATTTACAACTTGGGGGTATTACATGTTCACATCATTGAAGTTGGATTCTAAATCCAATTGTACTCTTTTCACCTAAATATATTCAACCCATTTTGAAGGTTTCTTTTTGTTAATATAGGAGGCAACGTTGTGATCTATTGGTCCTATCATGTGTGGAATAGTCATCTAGCTAACTATTTTTACACACAAATTTAGACATAAAATGTTCCATAGATATAACATTATTTTCAAATAAAGTCAAATATTAATTCAACACATTCAATAGAATAACCATAATTTAAATAATCCAATACATTCACTAAATATGAATCCAATATATTCACTAGAAGCATGACACCTTAAAATTAACTCTTAATTTATTATTAGATACTTGAAAATTAACTCTAAAATAATTGCATAAAGTAATCTATAAAGAAGAAATGCAATAGCACTGATATACACACTAGTGGTAAAGTGTGTTACATGGGTGTTAATGAGAAAATATGTCTCGTGAATAGGTGAGCACTCCCTCGGATCTTCCCATGAAATGAAATAGACTATAGGATAGATAACAACAAAGTGTTCCCCCATATTTACTAAATTTTATCCTAATTATTCTATGATAAGGAGATAGAAAGGTTCAAACTTGATTCCCAAGTGATTTTCCTTGCATATCCCTAGATGATGTAGCTCCAAATATATAGCTCCAACTCTTGCAACCTGATTTTTGCACACAATAAGACAAAAAATACCAATCTCAAGCCTCTTCAAGAATTAGGAATGTTGAATCTAAGCTAGATCTAACCTGATCTACTCAAGGAAAGATTATGTCTACCATTTATCATCATGCAAAATTGAATACAACAACAATGGAAGGATAAAACCATGCATATCTCTATTAATAAGTGGATAACATTACATCAACCAAGTTTTACATTGAGTCTTGATTGAATACTCTCCTATTTCCTTGCTCCAACTCCTCCTTGGCCCTCACACAACTAAGGAAAATCATATATGAAGGCTACAGGATTGTGAAGCACTCTGAAACTCTGCAACATAAGTTTACTTTTTCTATTATTCCTCCCATTCTCCTTTTGATCCATATTTTATGAGTAGAACAATATTAATATAGATTATTAACATATTCTTAGCACAAAATAATAGAGATACAGTAAAACTGGTTTTCTATTCAATAATGAAATAAGCTAAAACTGTAAAATGCAGCGAAAACAAGCTTGCTGGAATGGTGGCGGCTTATCTCTGAGAAGAGATGTGATGGTTGCACTCATTCGCAAGAAGAACATTACAATGAGGATCTAAAGGAATTTTTACAATAAACAAGAATTCCAAAAACCCTAGACATCCAAAAACCTAACCCTAGGAGATGAAGCGCCAAAAGTCATGTTGGCCCCGTTTGGGTAAGTTAGTACATCAACTTCCCGTGGTCGTAATTTTTGCATACGATCTCCGTTTTAGGCGTATGATAGCTCATTGGAAAGGTATCGTCGAGGATATTCATTTAGGGGGGATAAAAAAAAACCTTCAAATATTATTAATAACCTCGATCCCAAAAAACCTTCATTTAGGCCCTCAAAATGGCCCCATAAGTTAAAACTGCTAAAAATAGTAAATTGCCAAAATTGTCATAAAACTATCTTGAACTAGTTGGAAAAGGTGGGTGGCCACTGATATCCATCTGGATCAATCCTCCCTCCTTAGGAAGAAATTGTCTCCATTGAGTTGAGGTCCCCCATTAGATGAGGAAATTTCTGCAGAATTTGGCCTCGGGTGAGCCACTTGCCTTGGTGCAGGAGCTACCCTGCTTTGACAACTCGATAAAGTTGGATCCTTTGTTGTCGAGTGCCCTTGATCTGTGTGTCCAAAATATGATCATTGGATGCCTATTGTATGTAGTCAGGGTTGAGCTTTGTTGGTGTCAGTTGTTCTGCTACTTCTGAGGTGTCCAATAATGGTGGGAAATAAGGGCGAAGAAGATCCATGTTGAACACTCAGTGTAGGCCAAGGAAAGGAGGAATGTTGAACTCAAAAGAATTATCCCCCATGGCCTTGGTGATAGTGTATGTCCCATAACAGAGTGGTAAAAGCTTCCGATGGGGTCTTGTAAGGTGTTCTTTCTGCAAGTGCAACCAAACTTTTCCGCCCACCTGGAACTTATGTGGCACCCGAATTTGATCATGGCATTTTTTGTACTTGTCATTGGACTTCTGTAGAATATCCTAAACCTGTTGGAAGATGTGATGGATCCACTCAATGAACTGGGTGGCTTTGTCAGCTTCAGTTGGAGTAGGAGATGAGTCGGTCGAGGTGACTGCAAGGGGAAGTGAAACATCTATGGGACCCAATGGTTGGAATCCCAACCCCACTTGAAAGGGGATGTGGTCGGTTGAGCTATGCAGGGCTTGATTGTAGCTATGATGGACATAGGGAAGTCTCTCATCCCATGTTAGAGGTTGCTTTTAATTATACATGCAAAGGATATGCACAACCATTCGATTTACAACCTCGGTTTGTCCATCTGTCTGGGGGTGGAAGGTCGTGGATTTGGTGAGCTTGGTGTCCAGAAATCACCAGAGGCTCGACCAAAATGTGCTGAGAAATATACTATCCTGATGTGAGACAATAGTTTGTGGGATTAAAAAATGTACCCATACTCGTTCAAAGAAGATCTTGGCAGTGGCCTCTGCTGTGATGCTCTTCTTGCAGGCAACCAGAATCACCATCTTAGAAAAGCGATCAACAACCACAAAAACACAGTCATTTCCCCGCTTGGTGGACTGGAGGGCCGACATGTAATCCATTGAGATGGATTCCCATGGCCTGTCAGGAGTAGGAAGAGGGGTGTACATGCCCTATTTCTTAGTGGTTGGTTTGGCAATAGCACAGGCAGTGCAAGACCTGATATACTTGTTGACCTCCTGTCGAAGTTTCAGCCAGTAGAAATGTTTATGTAGCATTGCCACTATCTTTTCAATGGCGAAGTGTCCTGCCACCCGACTGTAGTGGGATTCCCAGATCATCTTCACTCACTCACTTGATGGAACACAGATATGGCCCATATGACACAACAACCCATCCTGAAGATGGAAATTATTGACAACTGCGTTTGTTGGACAACTGAGAGGGGGGGTGAATCGGTTGTCACCGTGCTTAAACATTTTTTGCTTCTTTTAAACTCTTTGTAGAAACACTGAATGATGATCACATTAATGCAGGGAAATAAACAATGGCACATCCAGCATCAGTCACATATATGAGAAACACAGAGACAAATATTTCCCAAGGAAACCCATACACGGTAAAAACCTCTTTTTCTTTATATGATAAGTAATAGTTACATTCTTTACATTATCATACATATGAGCACCAACTCATAATGAGGCTACAACCTCAGTTTTGCAATCTACTACTTGCTGAGAGAACCAACTGTCTGTTTTCTCTAGCACCCACTAGAAGGAAGCACCAACTCCATGGTTTCTCTAGCACCAACTACAAGGAAGCACCAACTCCCTGAGTGTTTCCAGCACCGATTGGATGGAAGCACTAACTTCCAATCATACAGGCACCAACCTGTATAACAGAGAACAAGAGTTCTCCCTTGCACCACCCTGCCACCCTGGTTTCTCTGGCTGCAACCAGATGGAAGCTACAACTCCCTATGTTCAAGCACCCACTTGAACCTATGAGG
>ML782516.1:895860-906054 GCA_009831015.1 Picea engelmannii
TCCTAATAGCATTTAAACATTCATTTAATTCACATTCTCACAATGTGTCGCATCATATACATCATCATCAATAACATTTAAACATTCATAAAGTTTACATTCACATAATAGATCGCATTACATACATCATCATCAATAACATTAAACATTCATAAAATTTACATGCACGTAATAGATCGCATCATATACATCATCACCAAATAACATTTAAACATTCATAAAAGTTCATAAATTTTAAAGTTTAAGTGTATCACTTAATAGTTTCACTGTGACTAGAAAATAAAGTATATAGGCCTCATGTAATCCCGGTTGTCTAAGTCAAAAGGCGGTGTTACATACACCCCACCTTTGAGAAACATGTCGTCGAGGTGGTCAAAATAGTGAGGGATAGTCTCGCCCTAGTGTCTCAGCATCTTCCCAAGTAGCAGATCCTGGACTATACTTGTCCCACTGGACCTTAACTTGGTCTACTAGACGGTTCCTGAGTTGTCGGACTCTACGGTCCAATATGCGTAATGGTTCTACCATGAGGGTTCCCACGTCCGATACCTGCAATTCCTTCCAATTTATTTTATGTGATTCATCAGCAACATAATGACGTAAAACAGATACATGAAATACATTATGTGTTTTATGCAAGTGGGGTGGCAGTACAAGACGATAGGAAATGGGTCCAATTTTCTCTTGGATCCTGAATGGTCCTATAAAACGAGGTGACAATTTTTTCCCCTTCTCGAACCGTATCGTACTCTTACTAGGCCTGATACGAATGAAAACCTGGTCTCCCACTTCATACCTTCGATCGGTCCTGTGTGCATCTGCATAGCTTTTCTGCCTATCCTGTGCTTCCTTTAATATTTGCCTAATCTGAATCACCCGTTCCTCCATTTCTTGAATCAATTATGGCCAAACTGTTACTCGGTCTTCTAGTCTATCCCAACTCAATGGCGTTCTGCATGGCCTCCCATACAAAGCTTCATAGGGTGGCATTCCAATGGAACTATGATAACTCTTATTGTAGGCAAACTCTACCAAAGGTAGGCACTTCTCCCATTGGGTTTGATTATCCATTACATACATCCTAAGCATGTCTTCCATGACTTGATTTACTCTCTCAGTCTGCCCATCTGTTTCAAGATGATAAGTCGTTCTTGAGTTCAACTGAGTCCCCAATGCTGACTGTAAACTTGTCCAAAACCTAGAAGTGAATCTGGAGTCCCTATCTGAAATGATCTTCTTAGGTATTCCGTGCAAATGGATAACTTCTCTTACAAACACACGTACCACATCAATGACATCGTAAGTGTCTCTAACCAGAATAAAATGAGCACTCTTGGTTAACTTATCCACTATCACAAGAATGGCATTGTGTCTATGGGATGTGAGCAGAAACCCCACAACAAAATCCATAGAGATGAATTCCCACTTGGACATAGGGACATCATGTGGTTGTAGAAGGCCTTCCGGGTGATGGTGGTCGGCTTTCACCTATTGACACTCTAGGCATTTGGCGATGAAATGGACTACATCACGCTTCATGCCTACCAAAAATAAGAGCTTCTTCATATCTGTGTACATCTTCTTCACTCACGGATGCGCACAATAAAGTGATCTATGGGCTTCCTTCAGTATGATGCTTCGAATATCCCCATCCTTAGGGATGTACATTCTTCCTCGATATCTTAACAATCCATCTGTTTCCAGATTATATCCTTCATACTTTGGGTCTAACTGCCTCCCTCTCTGGAGGTTTGAAGTAACCTTTAAATACCAATTGTCTCCTAGGAGTTGTGTCAACACATGTTCCCTCAGATTGACCTTTAAGGTTACCAAGGAGAAGATACGTGATCTCCTACTCAAGGCATCTACGACCACATTTTCCTTTCCCTTGATGTACGAAATACCAAAATCGTACTCACTCATAAACTCACTCCATCGCCTTTGCCTGGCATTCAGATCTCTTTGAGTGAAGAGATATTTTAAACTTTGATGGTCCGTTTTGAGCTCAAAGTTTCGCCCAACAAGATAGTGCCTCCAAAGTTTTAGAGCTAGCATTACAGCTGCCAACTCTAAATCATGAGTCACGTATAACTCTTCGTGCTTCTTCAACTTACTTGATGCATAAGCTATCACTCCTCCATCCTGCATTAGCACGACCCCCAACCCTTGCTTTGAGGCATCCGTGCAGACCGTAAAGTCCTTTTCCATATCCGTAACTCGTAGAATTGGTGCACTAGTTAGTAACCTCTTAAGCTCAATGAATGCACTATCACATTCTTCTGTCCATTCATACCTGACCCCCTTGCGTTGCAAAGTGGTGATGGGTTTCACTATTTTTGAGAATCCTTCCACAAATCTCCGGTAATAACTCGCTAGCCCCATGAAGCTTCTCACCTCATGGGCATTTTTCGGCACTGGCCACTCCATAATGGCCTTTACATTTTCTGGGTCCACAGAGATTCCTTCGCCGGAAATGATATGACCTAAATAGTGGATCTCTTTCTGGAAGAAGGAATACTTCGACAGCTTCCCATACAATTTGTTCTCTCTAAGGCAGGATAACACTATTCGCAAGTGTTCCTCATGTTCTCTTTCATTCTTGGAATAGATGAGGATGTCATCTAAAAAGACTTGTACAAAATGGTCTAAGTACTTCCAGAATACGCCGTTCATGAGGCTCATGAATATCGTTGGCGCATTGGTCAATCCAAAAGGTACTACAACAAACTCGTAATGTCCAAACCGAGTTCGAAAGGCATTTTTTGGGATATCACCTTCCTTAATCCTTAACTGATGATACCCTGATCGCAAATCAATCTTTGAGAATACCACTACTCCTTTCATTTGATCAAAGAGGTCATCTATTCACGGCATTGGGTACCTATTTTTCACTGTATCATGGTTCAAGTCCCTGTAGACTATACACAGTCATAAGGATCCATCCTTCTTCGTTACAAAAATTACTGGTGCGCCCCATGGTGAGACATTGGGCCTTATTAACCCTAAGTCCAGTAACTCTTTCAACTACATTTGCAATTCACAAATTTCCAGCGCTGTCATCTGATACGGAGTCTTGGAGATTGGTTCTGCACCAGGTTTTAGCTCAATAGTAAAATCAAGCTCCCTCTTAGGAGGTAACCCTGGTAACTCATTCGAAAAAACGTCCTGAAATTCTGACAATACTGGGTACTGATCCAATGAGGGTCCCTTCCTTTCATTCACTGGTTCCACTACATAAAGTCAACACCCTTGTCTCAAGCATCGCTTAACCTTCATAGTTGATATAAATCGTAACGACACTTTTCTCTGTACACCCTGGATCTCTACTGGTCTTCCTTCATCATCGACACAAAGAACCCTCTTTGCGAAACAATCTACCAAAGCTTGATGAGCTGCTAACCAATCCATTCCAATTATTAGGTCATATGCCCCAAGAGCAATGACGTATACCTTCAACCTAGTAGTACACACTCCCAGGTCTACTATACAATTATCAACACTAGGTCCTACTACTTGTTTTTCCCCCGAATCCATCTCGACTTGTTTAAAGTCATCGTGCTCATAGGCTACCAATCCACTCTTTTCTAATGCAGATGGTGAAATGAAACTATCTGTCGCACCAGAATCAAACAAAATCTTAACATTGATATGATTTAGCGTACCTGATGACTCCACCACTGTGGATTGATGTTCGCCCTGGCGGTTATTAACTGTTGCATAAATATGGTGGCTTCTACTTGCTCTCCCCATCGGTGCTTTTCCTTCTCTATGCACGAACCCTGATTGTAACCTTGGGTAGTCGTGTTGGTAATAGGGTCCTTCGCACCTCCAACAGGTAACACGAGATTGAACCTATGCACTGTTATGTGGCTGTCTCTGAAATGAGTTCCTTCCCCTGGAACCCCTGCCCCTACTAGCTATTCCCTGCAATGGTCGTGGACCTGTCTGCACCGTTGGCGATGAATGAGATGCGGCACTCGCTGCCATTGAAATCCCTGCAGCTACTGTCCTTGGCATGACTCTGTTACCATATGGCGGTGGTCTTGAGCCCCCTCCCTTAGGAAATGTCCTCGGGGCCTTTCCTACGAACCCCGGGCGATGCAGAAATGTTGATCTTGTACCCCTGGTCAAGTTCATATGTTCTTCCGCATAACGCGCATTTTCCACCGCCTCCGCCACTGAAGACGGTTTCCACATCCGTATCATATCTCTTATCCTAGGGTTCAATCCACAGACGAAGTGCTCTACCTATCGTTGGTCGTTATCCATATACAACACATATTTGACCAGTTCCATAAACCTGATCTCATATTCTTCTACAGTTTTGTTTCCCTGTACTAGGGCATGAAATGCCCCTACCTATTGTTCCTCGTAGTACACTGGTAGATATTTCCTTTAGAACCTCTCCTCAAAAAATTCCCAAGATATTGTGTCTCTTAACTGGAAAATGGCGATCTTTGCCTTTGAATTGGACGCATAGTCCATTAAGGAAAAACACCTTGTCATGCCTTCCAACCATGCTTCCGCACGTTCATTAGCGCGACCTCTGGCAAACTTCGGAAGTTTTATCTTCTACAATTCTCATGTGATGTCTTTAGGTGGAGGTCCTCCCCCTAAATCCCTTGACACTTCTGGATTACCCATTCCAGACGGTGGGGGTTCCACTTCAGTCCCTGCCAGTTGTCGCCCCTTTGAAGTCTCGTTAATGGCTTCCAACGAGCACAGTATGGGGGCTAGTTCGGGCGATGGTGGTGGTGGCGCTGGCGGTGTTGGCGGTGCTTGCGACGACACTCCCTTGCCTCGATTCCCTTGATTCCTGACCATCTTGTATGCTTTGACCTGCATCAACCCAAGTTGTCAGGGTGAGTTCTAGGATGTTTCAAATTGGTGCTACTCAAACTAGAAACAGGGTTAGGCGTAAGTTTTCTTTACTTGTCTGTAAACAGACATCACTCCATTAGGGGATTGGCTAGGTTAGGGTTAGGAGTAAGCATCTAAGCTTGATTTCTTCGCCCCTACGAAAATAACTATTGGTTCCCTTGCCCTGTAGCTACGTTAGCCTTGCGCCTCACTTGCCACTTCCTAGGCTTACTCTCCTAGTGCATATGTCGCCTCCTTCCCGCTTGTCCTAGTCTAAGCCCTTTTAACTTTTCGCTTACAACTCGATTAAAGTGACTTCCGACCTTGTGTTTATTAATTTATGCCGTAAGGCGTACACCTATTGACAATGGGCACATTTAATGATATTTTAATCTTATTTAACCTTAAACCATTATCTGATGGCTATGCATTGAAGATGTTGGCATATTCTTAGTCGTCCTCCAAAATCAATGGGTCAGATTTATTGTTCATAACTTTCTTGCATTTATCAAGGCATCCGTTAACATGTTTACTTTTTAACATTTACCTAATCACATAAAAAAAAATTGTTGTAAGGTTATATAATTACCACGTTTAATGATTAAATAAGATAAAACCGCGACATCTAAATAATTATCCCTGTCTACTAGCCGCATTTCGGCATTCACCAGCGCTCTGTACCTTTCGGCATTAGTGTTCTTCTTAAGGCGCTTCGCCTGGTGGGTGGTCTTGGGTATGACAGTTAAAGTATTTATATGTGAAATTATTTGTAAAAGTAATACAGTGTGGTGCACCGATTGGATGGCCTTTGCCAAGACTTTGACAGGTGGGGAGGTTCAGGGTTCAAATCCCCGTGAACTCCATAAATTTTTCTTTTGTTTTACTTATAAAAAAAAAATCAAAATGCCCAATTAATTTAATTTAATTTAATTTAATTTAATTAATTAAATTTTTATTTAATTAATTTTAACTTAATTTAATTTAATTAATTTAACTTAATTTAATTTAATTTATTTAACTTAATTTAATTTAAAATTTAAATAAAATATATTTTTTTTGAAATCTATTTTTTTTTTATAATATATCTATGATGATTTTTATTTTTATTTTAAAACTAAAATCGGGCATCGTGGGTGCATGAGGCCCACGTTCCCCATCCTCGCTTCCTCCTGTGGACGCTTGGCTGTTGGTAGTTGTAGTTACTTGGAGTGGCGCATTGTAGTTGTGGTTACTTGGTGTGTTGGAGTCCCGCTCTGACTCTCCCTTGAAGCAACTTCTATATCTGACTCTGGTTCAACATAATTTGGTATTTGTTGAAAAGATCTGTTGAATCCAATACAGAGAGGATTCTGCTGGTTGCTCTTAAATTGAGAGGAATAATACAAGCAACCCTTGCAGGACCTTCCCTTGGATTCCCCTGTTCCATTTCATATCTTTTCTCTACTGATCTCCGACCCTTCCTCTTCAGCCATGGTTTCGATCCCTGGAGATACAACATATAGCTATTCAATTCCACCAAATCCTTCAATGTTTCTGAAAAAAAAATCTTTAAGGGGTCACCAGATGCAAGACATCCACTCGAGAGCGCTTCTCGTCCGAATACCTTAAAATTTAGAATTGTCTGCGATACAGCGGTGTTTGGTGCGAGCCAGGTGTGGAAAATTGCGGGAGGCTCGCCGAGTTTTGGATGAGATACAGACACCAAATGTGGTCTCATGGACTGCAATTATCGGCGCTTATTTTTTATATGTTTGTTATATCATATTTTACGCGATTTGGGTTTGTTATACCATCGAGTTCATTGTCGTGGGGTTCAGAACGTACAGTTATAAGAGTGAGATTCATTCCCCTTGGACGTGATTACTCTTCCTTTTCAATAAGTAAAATAACCATATCGACTGGGCCAGATGCTCTTGGGATCAAAGTAACCTAGCTGTTTGTCCAATGCCCATTTCTATGTCACGTTATCGCTATATTGTCTTTGCGCCGATTGCTTATAAATCTGGGAGGGGCGCTGGACAAAGTGATGGTTAGACTTGGCCAATTTGAGATATATCTGCAACCGTGGGATCTTTATCTCAATATCAATATGGATTTTGATATTCACCCAGAACATGAATAGGCTTTGGAACTCAATAAGAACCTGGAAATGCTTTTGCAGCGGGGAACGAATTTGGATATTAATAGAGTACTGAAAGCCCCCGGTCACCTAGATGGTAATACCGCCTCTGTCGCTGGCTCTGTATCTGTTGGATCAATATGAGGCATTCATGCGCGTTCTTTTTACAGAGGCTCTTTTGGTTGTGGATACGCCTGCTTTGGAAGGGCTCTCCAGGCGGCTGTCAATGCACTTTATTTGATAGTTCAGCACTGCAATCTATTTTTTATGGTTCGACCGAGTGAGCCCAAACTAGGATCCTGAATACTGGTCGGAAGAGCAGGTGTGTACCGCGCAACATTACCAAGGCGAAGAGTGTGTATATAGTAGTGGGTGCATTTTACAATAGGGACAGATTGCTCTAGGTGTCGGGAAAGTAATAGATTTTACCAGTGGATCTTCAGCGAGATCTTGCACCATACAATTTAAATTATCTCTTTACCGAGTTAGGCAAGGGGTTAGGAAAGGAACCAAGTACCCCTGAGGCAGAGAGATTACTCCAATAAGGACATGGCTATTCACCAACTCATCTAGCCTGTCATCTGACTCAAACACAGGGTTTCGCATATTGTCCAATGAATCTGGAAGCCATCTTCACTGGCAAGTGTTGTTTCTTCTGGAGAATCAAAGATCATTCATTCATGGCGAATCCATTTCAACAAATTGCCTCCATCTTGTTACTACAACACCATTAATTTGTGGTCATCAAGCAAGACCGTGGATTCCATCCTCATCCGCCCACAGAACGGCTACGTCATGAAATGTCAACAGAAAGCAAGTTGCTACCGAGGATGATCTGAAAATAGAAGGCTGATTTGTTATGCTATGCAAGCACCCTCTACTTCATGAAAATAAACTTTACAGGACCTTGCTTCATGTGTATAAATATGCAAGATAAAATTATGTGCCAAATTTATGTATCTTCTTGTAAATGTTTATGTGTGAGGATAAGTTCTTTTAAATGGTTAAATATGTACTTTCAATAAATACACAACAACATAACTTGCAGCAGATAAACCATCAAACTCACAACAAGAACAAGCTGATAAAAGAGTTCACCCCCCTCCGGGCTGCATCTTCTTGAGCCTCCATCAATGGACTTGGCTCTCTGGGATTAATTTGTCAAAATTTCTTTTACAAGCTTCTGCTCAACTCCAATGGAAAAACAGACTGTACCATTGAGATTAGAACACATAAAAACCCAAAAAATGACTAATAAAACTCTGAAAACGGATCATGGCTCATCCGGGCATGACCTCTTCTACATGTGGCCATAAGCTTCCCTGAGATTCTCTTTGGAAAAAACACCTGTAAAAGTCCTCAACAGCCTCTGAAACCTGTTCCAATGTGTTCAGAGCATATCAATTAGCCAAAAATGATTATTCAATCACAGAAAAAAACATAGGCTCACTGAAACATGTCCTTGATCAATGAGGGCTTCAAGCTCCCTGGAGCTTGATGAAACTTAAATGGTGAAAAACCCGCATAAGAAGTCTTCAAATGTCCTTTCTAACAGTTCCAATGGATTCAGGACGTCCAAAACCCCTAGCTGGGCTTTTACGACACCTCAATCGGCCAAAATATGAAGAAGTTATGGCTCCTCCATTTTCCTCCTTCAACCTTGCTGAAACTGGTTCACCAAAATGCACCCTTGTGTAATAAACCTGGCACACACGCTTATTTAAGCGCAAAAACCTAGCACTAGATGCAACCGAAAACTGGTCCAAACTGTAGGATGGTTAGGCGCGCTCAGCCCCTAACCACCAAGACCACGGTCATATGAGCAACCACCCAAAACCACGGGCTAGCACAAAAAGGGGCTAAGTTCATAGAAAATAACACCATGACACATGGCAGGTTGGTTCAAACCACAATGTAAAATGCTCCAACCGTTTCAAAACCCCCGTGCATATATTTTGGGTATGGTCACATGTAATTAACGCACGCACATAAAAACCGAGGGCTGGGGCTTAGCCCCAGCCCTAACCCCGCGCCAAAAAGTAAACCATTCAACATATAAATATATTTCAACATATGGTTATTAAGAACCATTGCGTGGTGCGTTGGTGGGTTGGCCTTTGTTAAAGCTTTACAATGGTGGGGGAGGTCTGGGGTTCAAATCCCACGGACCCCATAAACTTTTGAAACAACACACAAACCAAAAATGGGGTGCCATGTGGCAGCCCATGACTGGGCCACATGGCACCAAAACATTTTCCCAATAAATGATGCCACGTGTCACAATGTGATTCATCCAAATGTCAGACAACTCATCTCTACCATGTCACCTATGCCACATTGGCGTACGGTCATACCACATCAGCATCCATACGGACTGTACGGACTGCCCAGTCAACATCCTTTTTTTACCTGTTTGATGATTCAAACAGATCGCGATATCTCTCGCTCTCAACGTCCGTTTGAGACGAAACGAATTGCGTTGGGTTCATGATGATGAGGGATACGCTCTCATTCATTTTGAGGCAATTCCAAGAACGTTTATTTTTGAGGTAAAATTTGACCCCTGGTCCAGATTTTGATCACACCTTCCCACTGAAAGGCTTTTGGACCCACAAAAGCTTATGATTATCTGTCTACTTCCAAGTTATATCAAAAGATTTTCGACAATCACCTGAATACTTTGACATGCCTTGCACTGCAACTGGCTATGTCCCTCAACCACTGCTCTCTGGCTGTTGTTGACCCACTGCTCTCTCTGTGCTTGGAAGACTGCCAACCTTCCCACTGAGAATCAAGTCCCTCTTTCGAACTCTTTGGCATCAACATAATTAGCTCTCCAATGGCTGCAAAAACTTTCCTGTGACATCTTGTCACAAGCCAAGAAAACCATCAATCTTGAAAACAAATTATACAAGACTAAAAAATGATGCCAACAAAGTCTTTTTCTCTTCAAACAAACTGTCACATCTCGTACTTCATCAAAGCACATGGCATTTTATTGCATCATGGTGTAATCAAAATAAACTTACAAGTCAACAAACACCATCGACTAAACACAAGTCGAAAAACACAATCGACACACATAGTCGTCAGACAATCATCGACACCAGTTGAGACTCATTTGAAACATATCGACCTTCCCAAACTGACAAGTCGACAAACATGATACACAATCATGTTACAATCATGAATCATTCATGATGAACCATCACCAG
>ML782516.1:910731-925586 GCA_009831015.1 Picea engelmannii
TAATTTACAACATAATCATAAAATTCAAGAAATTTCTATAATTTAACACATTCGCCTACAAATTTTTCAATAATAATAAAATTTTATCATAGATTAAAACAATGCATCATTTGAAATACCTGAACCTGATGCTAATAGCCGTCTGTTGTCCAAATGCCTTCTCGACCACTACTGCATCGTAAAACACTGCCCAAAACTGTTCCTCCCTGCCAACTAGGTAGCTCCCTAGCTCTAGGATATCAACGGATATCCTGGCCCCCGTGCCCAAAACCCCCAGCAACTATGGTGCACTGTATCAATCTACTCCATAACTTCACTTATGTCTGCAAATCCAGAGCTCCCCAAAATTCATCCCCCAACCTCCGTAGAATACCCCCCCATCAATATCCTTCCCCTTCCTTATCCCTCCTTCACCGACTTCCCCCCCTCATTTACTCCCTACCTAATTCATTTATTACCTCCTTATCCCTTCCCGTTAATGCCCCTTACCCCCTTTATTTAATATCTTATCCCTTGTAGTTAATATGTTATCCCGTATCGGGTATGTAAATTAATTTAATAATATAATTTATTATCCTTCTTTTTTATTTATTTACCTTATTAATTAATTAATTAATACTTCAATTAATCATAAAAAAATCATGAATAACTAATTAATAATAATTAATTAGTAAATGTTATTTTAAGAAATAATTAAGGTTTAGCTAATCTTTTAGTACAATTATATTATTAAATTAATTATAATTAATTATCATATACACCTATTTAAGCAGGGTCGTTACACTGGAGCTCAGTGAGTGTTGTTGGGGCTGGCTAGTCACGAATGACTTGGATCTTGGCCGGATCCACATGTACGCCATGTTGATCAATGATGTATCCTAGGTGATGGACCCTGTCCATGCCGAAGGAGCATTTTTCCAAGTTGGCTTATAGCTTGTGTTGTCGCAGGGTGTGCAGAACCTGCTGAATATGATGCAAGTGTTTGACCCAATTCTTATTGTAAATTAGAATGTCATCCAGATACACCACTACAAAAGTATTGGTGAATGGTCGTAGGATATTTTCCATCATCCTCATGAAAGTGGCTAGAGAATTTTTCAAACCAAGGGGCATGACCAACCATTCAAAAGGGACTTCCTTTGACTTGAAGGCGGTCTTCCATACTTCTGTCTGTTCTATCGGGACCTAGTGGTAGCCAGAATTTAGATCAATCTTACTAAAGTATTTGGCCCCCGTGAGTTGATCAAGGAGGTCATCGATTTAGGGAATTGGGTACCAATTTCTGACTGTGATTTTATTCAGAGCCCGGTAATGAATACAGAGTCACCAGGTTCCATATTTCTTCTGTACCAGCATGATTGAGCTTGCGCAAGGTGATGAGCTGGGGGGAATGTGCCCCTTGTGGAGTAGTTCTTGGATCAGTCGCTTGATCTCCTCATTATCTAACGAAGAGAGATGATAGACTGGCCCATTGGGAAGCAGTGCGCCGAGGGTTAGATCGATGGGGCACTTGACCTGGCAGTGCAGAGGTACCCCTATAGGTGAGGAGAAGATATCTGAGGATTCTTCCATGACCTTATCTACTTGCTTATGCTGTGTGGAGAGGTTGGCCACAAAGACCCTGGATGTGGTTGTGATCTTTCGCTTATTCTGAGAGTGAATCACAAAGAAGACAAACTTCCCCGTCTGAGAGATGACCTTGTTGCATTTCTTAGCAGAGATTAAGGAAATAACACTAGGTGGGATTGCCTCGGGTATCCTGTACAATTTCCTGTTCAAAGTAATAATAACACTACAAGGCCTAGAATCATATACAACATGACGTTTCCATAAATAAGGTTGGCCAAAAATAACATCCCAAACTTTGAGAGGAGAAGCATCACACAATACCTCATCTTTGAAGGGCTTGATGTCGTACGATAGTTGACACTATTGGCTAATGTGGAGATCGCTTCCTTGGCAGAGCCATCCAATGGTGTAGGGTTGTGGGTGCAGGGTTATTGGCAGGGACAACTGCTTGATGACCTCTGCTGAGATGAGGTTCTTCTGGCTACCACTATCAACAATGAAGTGCAGTGGGGTGTCTTTTACCCACATCTGTGAATGGAAGAGGCGCTCTCCTTCTTCTGGCTCATCTGGTTCACCAGGCTGGAGCTTGGTGGTAGCAATGGTGGAACTGGGTTTTGCGTCAATGATCCATATTCCCCTTTTTGGTTCTGGTTCGAAGTCAGAATCTGCATATGATTAAGAGGCTTTCACTTCAGCCACCAGCGACTATTTTGAGCGACAGTCAGCAGTGTTATGCCAAGGGCTATTATGGAAGTCACACCACTTCCCGATATCTTTCTTTGTCTTTCTGGTGTCCTTCTTTTCTTGCGGATTGGACTCGTAGTCCTGATACCGTCCATATTTTCTATGTCCTTTGTTCTATGGGTTGGGGCCGCCCTTTCCTGGATTTTGTTGTGAGGGGTTCCCAGGCCCAAATTGCCGCATCTTTTGTTTGAGCTTATGCTCGATTTTGACGGCATGTCGGTAGACCGCGCCCAAGGATGATATGTCCAAAAATTCCATTTTGGTCTGGATGTATCTATGCAGAGCACCGTGATAATTGAGCACTAGATTTCTCTCTGAATCTTTTATACCCAACTTGGTGCGCAAGGTATGGAAGATATTTGTGAAATCTGGCACTGCTTGGTCTCTTTCTTGCCACAGTGTGGTCCATTTGGTATACAGGTCATCGTAACTTCCAACAGGGTAGTATTGTTCCTTAATAGCATCCCTGAAGGATTCCCAGGTGGCTGTGACTATAAATAATGAGGATTCCTCTGTTTCCTATTGCTCACAGAAGGTTTCCCACCAATATTTGACATGGGGAACGACTTTGAGGAGTGCAAAAGTAATCTTTTCTCTATTCGAGAAGTTATGGACATAAAAATACCCTTCTAGTAGATTCAACCACTTGTCTACAACATCTGCATCTATCTGACCTTCAAATATAGGAATATCAAAGTTTATTTGTACCTTGAAAGGGGTGGCGCCTCCATTCGAAAAAGATGCATCGCCTGTTGGTAGCCGCCGAAGGATTTGCATGAAACTATCCATCTTCTCGTTCCTCTGTTGTGTGAGGGATTACTTAATTAACAGTTTGAAAGAATCTCCTATCCTGTCATCTTTCTTTTCTCCTGCCATGAGAGGTCGCTTGGGCGTGCGAGAGATTTTTTCCTCAAGAGAAACAAGCTCAAGACCCAACTCTTTGTACTCTGACCTCGTTGGGGACATGCATTAAGATGACAAGGACCAGACATCTATGATACCACTGATCTGGATTTTATGAGAAGAATGAAATGAATATAGATTATTAATAGATTCTTAGCACAAAATAATAGAGATATAGTAAAACTGGTTTTCTATTCAATAATGAAATACGCTGAAACTGTAAAATGCAGTGGAAACAAGCTTGTTGGAATGGTGGCGGCTTATCTCTAAGAAGAGATGTGAGGGATGCGCTCATTCGCAAGAAGAACATCACAATGAGGCTCTAAAGGATTTTTTACAATAAATAAGAATTCCAAAAACTCTAGACATCCAAAAACCTAACCCTAGGAGATGAAGCGCCAAAGGTCATGTGGGCCTCGTTTGGGTAAGTTAGTACATCAACTTCCTGGGGTCGTAACTTTTGCATACGATCTCTGTTTTAGGTGTTTGATAGCCCGTTGGAAAGGTATCATCGAGGGGATTCATTTTGGGGGCTCAATCATTCCTTCAAATATCATTGAGGAGCTCAATCCCAAAAAACATTCATTTAGGCCCTCAAAATGTCCCCTGAAGTTAAAACTGCTAAAAATAGTAAATTGCCAAAATTATCAGAAAATTGTCTTGAGCCAATTGGAAAAGGTGGGTGGCCATTGATATCCATCTGGATCACCCTTGGATTTACTTCCTTTTATATATTTATGGAAGAGGCTAGGAGTTGTGTCTAGAGCTCTAGAATGCAATGAACTTGAAATCTAGTATGAGTTCCATTTCTAGAGCTCTAGAATGCAATGAACTTGAAATCTAGTATGAATTCCCAAGAACCTCATGTGAGACTAACATTTCACCCAACACTGATCTCCTTATAATTTATCAAATCTAGAAGTTGATAGGGATGGTCACTTTCTTCTAGTGATGCAACTAGCGATTGGTTGCACCTTGCTAGTGGTTCAACATGTGACCGGTAGCACTTTGTTAGGCATGTAAGGTGTGACCTCCCTCAAAATTCTGGGAAATACAAGGTAGAAGAGTGTGTATCAACATGAAAACATTGATAGGTTCTATATGTATATCAAGGGTGGAAAATAGAGCTACAATAGATTCCCCCTACTGTCTTAGGTCAGAAGAGGAATTGATGGATGAAACACATTATAATATCCATAAACATGAGGCAGTGTAAGGAAGAAGATGAGAGATGAAGGAACCAATGATTACCTACAATAAATCATCAACCAAACATATATAGATCATCCCTAAGGTACGCATACCCATGCTCAGAAGAGAAACAAAGCATGGCCACCAACAAAATATACCGTACTGGACCCATGAAGTTAAATGCAATACCATGGCAAAAAAAAAGTACATGGTGGATCCATGTCATCAAAGAGATCATAGCCGCTATCAAATACAATGTTGATCTATATCATGGTATACATCAAATTAATCAAGAAATATTTATATTCTCCATCACAACTTGGGAGGGGTAGAATGAATGAGTGATGCCCCCTTAAGCCCAAAGTCATTACCCCAACCCCAATGGTACAATTCTACAACATGTGAATAAATGAGTTGATGTCGAGTATCGTAGAAACTTTGTAATTATCAATCATTGATGAATATTGTTAACAGGAATGAGGGGACCCACCAATGATTAAAATGGACCCCGAGGTACCTAGTACAATCTAGTGAGTGTGAATAGAGGATATAATTCCAAACACTCACAGAATTAATCGATCAGGAGTCAATGGTGTAAACCCATTGTCGATCGCGAGGAAGTATGCCACTGAAGACTATAAGATCCAAGGCACTAGTTGGTTTCTATATCCCTCTCCTACATAATGTGCTAAATTGTATGGGAAGAGATACATCAAAGGATGGTCTTAAAGTATCCCCCATCAATCGACACAAAACATACAACGAGAGATGTTGTGAAGAGATAGAATCACCAAGTACAACTGACATAGGGATGGCTAACATGGATGGTCAATAAGACAAGAAATTCCCAAGTTAGGCTTGATTCCCTTGGACATATAGCATTACACATTGATGACTTGGCATCATTGATTCAAGATCACCACTAATAGAGTGCAACAATGCATGAGGAGCTGAAGCACTCTCCATAGTGACTAATAGAGTAGCCAACTAGAGGAATATATGACTCATATTGATGGTACAACAACTAGACAATCTATAACCCAAATATAAGAAAAATACAAACGCAGGTGCCATGTTCAAGGGAGACATGACTGACAACTACCACGTTTGAACATACAGATCAATGGTAAAAATAAAACCCTTAATTTTTTTCTTTCTAAGAGTCTCCTTCATATTTTATGAGTGCGAAAGAGAGATAAAATTGTGATTGATGGTATCTTTTTCATATAGTTTTACAAGTCCTAAAAAGAGGTAAAAGTTTACTCAGTTAAGAGTATAATTCATGTTTTAATGAGCACAAAAAAGAGTTAAAAATTATCTCGTTAAGGTGTATTTTGCATGGTTTAACGAGCATGAAAAATAGTTAAAAGTGAGCTCATCTGTAGAGAATGAGTGGATCAACAACATGTTTCTATGTTCCAAGTGAATGGAACCAACTTATGCAAAATGAATGAAAAATGGTAATGTCAAGTGATGTCCACTCATGGTAGTGGTTCTCTCCATGGGTAAAAGGGTCACAAAATGGAGCCAAGCTAATGAAAAAGGAAAGAGGTCAAGTGTTATTGCAATGGTTGTAAGCAGGATGAATGAAAAAAACAATGCAGTAGTAGGAACCAAGACATAATAAGAAGTATGCATGTGGTACCATACTGTAACATAAAAGTGATGGGAAATCCCTTGGGATTTGTCCATACCAAAGATGAAGAGAGAAGCATGAGGCTCAACTTCTAGTCATTGCACATCTAAAGGAAGGTTATCAGGCCTACAAGAAATCACATCATGGATACTGGATGTAAATTATGGTGATAACCAGGGCACTGATGGATGATAGGCATGACCACACAAGTTATGACATGGAAAATAGAATGGATAATGTTGCAACTTGAGGGGATAAAACCTAAGGCATTGTGATGGGAAAGTATCGGTTAATAATACAAGATGGTATTGTAGGGAAAAACATGTCCCTATATGCTATTTAGAAACATGTATCTCATGGTTCAGCGGATGTCACCACTGCTGGATTACTGAGAGGGGGGGTGAATCAGTAATGAGTAATTTCTAATTATTAATCCTTTAAACCACAAAGTATATTCTTTTACTTATTCAACCATGTTCATATGTTCATCATCAATATATTACTGTATAATAAGCATTAACATTCATCAATGCACAATAAACAATAATAGACACATCCACACAATGCACAGTACACCAATATTTACATGGAAACCCAATGTGGGATAAAACCGCATAATTCTTTTCTTATATGTCAAGAATTACATTCAAGGAAGCACCAACTTCCCATTGTTTTCCAGTGGAAACTGGAAGGAGGCTCCAACCCCCTAGTTTCTCAGGCTACAGCCTGAGGGAAGTTGCAACACCCCAATTCTATGGCTACAACCAGAAGGAGGCTACAACCCCCTATGTTCTCCGTTCTACAACCAGAAGGTGGCTAAAACCACCTGTCCTTGCCCCGTCCAACCACCCTGACATAGAAGTAGAATGATGGAACCACTGTCACACTATCACTGTGAGATATACTATTGTAAACATGTACCAATCAACGTGCACCAAACAACATGTACCTAAACCATGCATCAACCATGCATCAACCCGTACCTCAACTTGTAATCAACCTGTACCATAAACAAGTGCACCAACAATGCACCAACCTCTACCAAACAACCTGTAATCAACGTTTACCATAAACAAGTGCATCAACCATGCACCAACCTGTACCTCAACATGTACCATGAACAAGAGCATCAACCATGCACCAAACTTGTATGAATAACCTATCACAACAATCTGTCCAAACAACCTATCACAACAACCTATCTCATCAATCTTATCAACCAAATCAAATCTACTCACCAAGATCAATCACCAAGACAACTCTCAAAGATGTGAATCAACCAAGTATAACAAAACAACTCATAATCATCACCAAGATCAATATGTGATTCTAATAATATACCAAGACAAGTATGCTACATCATCCATAAACCATGTGTCAACAATAAACCATCACATAAATTTTTCAAGGGTCATAGGATGACCAAGTCCTTTGTCAATATAGGTGACGACCATGAGAACAAAGCGCAACATTCAAAGGAAGTCTATTTTGGGTTGAAATACAAGCAATGGGAGGGTTCATTTTTCAACGGTTGAGATCCCAGGAGAATTTTAGATCAACGACAATCATGCATTCAGAATGTCAAAGTTGCACAAGCTTTAAAGACCAGGTGGAAACCCCAGAGCTGCAGATCAAGAACCACACGTCCTCCAAAACGGATGGTCAAGATTTACTTCGGGAGTTCAAGCTTTGGGGATTTTGTCTTCCCTACTCCCACTTTCCTCCAAAGTAATTTCTCCCAGAGTCCAAAGATCTTTTCCATGTGTCCTCCAGAGCGGATGGTCAAGATTCACTTCAGGACTTCGAGCTTTGGGAGTTTTGGCTTCTCCATCCCGATTTCCTCCGAAGTACTTTTCTCCTGGAGTCCACAGATTGTTTCCACATTTTCTTCTAGATATAATGGTGGTATTTTACTTTAGGACTTAGGGCTTCAGGATTTTTAGCCTCTCCACTCCCGATTTCCTCTGAAGTACTTTTCTCTTGGAGTTCACAGATATTTGTTGCATGTCCTCCTCATATCGACAGTTGTGGTTCATTTCCAAACTTCAACATTCATTTCAGGTTTCCATGTCACCCGGATCCATACTACTTCATGAGTTATGAAATCTCTATATGAAGACCCCCTCCCTCCCCTGACTCCAAAGTGTCGAAGACACTTGGTACCCATTAGTTCCGACGCATGGTACTCATCTGTTAGAGACACGTGGCATACACTAGCACTGACACATGGCACTCATTTCAAGCATTTTTGGACATGTCTTCAGCCTATTTTCGAGTGAAATATGTCACCCCTCTATCGACGACATGTCATCATAGCGACATCAGTCCTCCATGTCAGTTTCGGGAGATCATCCTCTGGGAAGTGTTCTTGTTCAAGTGCCAAGATTACTACCATATCCATGCACAATTTTAATGGATCCTAGAATTGGTGGGAGGATAAACTTTAGCGGTGGTGCTAAATTTAGTAGGTGCGCCTAGATCATAGATCGCGACCAGATCAACGACCATGTTTCATTTTGGGGACACAACATGGTCGAACGATAAAATTCTTGAGCAATCCTACAATTGAAACCATGGTATAGTGGAAGATCTATATGGTGGAAGGTGGTGAATTGTGGGATCAAAAGCGGTGTGAATCCAAACCTCTTATGATGACCCCACAATCACATGCTTATATAACGACAAATCCAAGAGAAAAACGTGGTCATCCCCTAGGCGCTAAGCCTCACTCTAATCCCAAGGAGAGATCAATTAAGAAAAGAGGGACATATAGTTGAAACCTCAACTCAGTCCAATAAATGGAAAGAAAGGAAATTATGCCTAAGGAGACAAAACTATCAGCCCGAGGTACCACGGTGGATGATTTATTCTTGCAAGCCCATATTGATTTGAGCTTGCGTCTGACGGGAGGAAACACACACAGTCTGATAGAAGGATGTAGAGACGTAAAAACCTTGAATGAGATGGCCATATCACACTCCTAGAAGTTGTGGGCTGATCTGAGTATAAATAGATGAGTTCAAGATTTTGTTATGGTCATCAACTAGTTGAGCAGAGATCCCTATTTTGTAATATTTTGATAATAGAGTTGTTCTCTAGTTTTGTATGAGACCTGAGACTTTCACATTAATATAAGTCAGATTCTTTCATCATCTTGTTTAAATATTCGTTGAAACACTCGTGCATGGAGGATCTAGACGAGGGTTGTATTTATATTGTAATGTAGGGTTGATTATAATGATGTTGTGACCTGTTTCAGTAATTTCCTTGTTGCGTTTTTCACTCTTGTGCTTAAATTATCATGCATGGAGGATCTTAACGAGTCATCATAGTCGCATGGTAATGGAGGTTTGATTATTATGCTGCTATGATATATTTCAGTGTTTGAAACTTGAGTTCAAGAGTGCTCTTGTGCCTGATTTTTTCTTCACCAATTTGCTTGGAAGTCAGATGCCCATGGTAGACTTGCCCACCTTTCTCACTAAGTCTTCCCTATGCTCACCTTTAACCTTAAACAATTGTTTGATGTTAATGAGGACCTCATTTCCCTATGCATTGCTTGTCCAGTTTCTGTGTTAAAACATTCTGGTGCTGAGTTTTGTCGATTTGAACTCCACTCACAAACCTACCTCCACAAAAATTTTGATGGGTAATGGGATTATCCTCTCATAGTCTGAGGGAGACTTTCAGTGATAACATTAATGGTGCCACTATTGGGGATGTAAGTGAATATATCTTCCCTGGGAGAACGACAATGAAGAGATCTAGTTTTATATGGTGAACTGAAGTTGGACACATTATTCAGACTGCATCATTCACCCAACGACTCCACTCCATGAAGGAAGAGCATGTTGGTGAATTCATTGATACGGGATACAATATAAATGGAAGCTATCTTGGCTCAAAGGTTTGCACCTTTAAATTTTCAGCTATTCTTGGTTTTCCTAATCCTGTGCCTTCTTTCCTAGAATGCACAAACTTTCTTCCCATATTCTATGGAGATGAAGGGTATTATCCTGCACAACATCTCGTAAATTTTCATCAGTGCATAGATCAACTGGATATCTATCATGAAGATTCTCTCATGAATATGTTTGTATACTCATTAAATGGCGATGCTTGAAGATGGTATAGGTCACTTGCGATTGCCAACATATCTTCTTTGAAAGAATTTCATGCAGCTTTCAACAAGTATTGTAAGAGGTATTATTTTTCTGACACAATTCTTGAAGAATGTTGTGAAAGATTCAAGTATGATATTCAACAAACAATAGAGTGTTCCTCGTGTGATGAGTCTTGTGAAGATCTGACTGAAAGAGAAATTAAGGATAGAAGTGAGTATTTTGAAAATATGGATGAAAATTTTTCTCTTTCTATTTCCCGAGAAGAAGGCCTTAAAGATATGGTTGATGATAGTATTGATGATTGCATAGCCATAGATGCATTATTATTTTCCCTTGATGCCCTTGCTATCTCAGATTTAAAAGAATAAATAGTTGTAGAAGAGGATTTTTCTCTATTCCTTCAAGAGGTTTCCCATGATGTATTTTCCCCTGTGATTGAAGAGAAGAATCAAGAGATTTCTCATTTGTCTTTGCAAGTTAAAATATTTTTGAGCTCACCTATATTTGATGAATATTCAGAGAAGAAGAGAAGATCCCTATGTCACATTTTGTTGACTTGGGGAGCAGCCAACCAGTGTATGACAACTATGAATCAGATTCCAATGTGGATATGAAGGAATTTCAAGACCATACTATAGAGCCTTTTCCTTTATACATTAAGGAACAACATTGTGTGGAAATCAGCCATCCTAGGTTCACAAAAGACATTGAGAAACCATCTATGCAAATCAGCAAACCTGCATTCACCATGCTTGAACCTGGATCTACAGAGAACATCAAACAACATATGATTAGTAACGAAATTAGTCCGTAACCATGTTCAGATTTGAAGGTAGCTGGAAGTGGCAGCTTCCATGGGAAAGAGAATATGTCGAGGATATTTGATCTTTAGTCGGAACAATATTAGGCCGAGGTATTTCCTTATGGTTTTTATGATCCATTTTCTGATTATATGGAGTCTTTAAGCAGTTCAAATGTCATTTGTTTTTGTCAAAAAAAGGTTGGTTCTATTGTCCTTTCGAATTGCATTTATGTATTTCATGGGTTCTTTCATTCATCTTTTCCAGATCAAGAATTTCTCTTGTTAATCAATTACTTGTATGGATTCATTGGAAGCATGATTTTACCTGATCTAGAGGAAGAAATTGATTAGAGTAGGAGTGTGCATAAATAAGCTCAGTATTTGAGCATTTGTTTTTTGTTTTCAATAAATAATCATAATTGCTCCCAGTATATCAGGATATGGCAGAAATTAAATATCAAATCTTGAAGGTCTGCAAAGGATTGGTTGCACACGCCAGATGACTGCACAACCCATCAACTAAGGCATTGGAACTGCTTGTTCTTGGTAGTTCACAGGGATCATGCCATCCCCTTTAGATCCAATGTTATCACAAAAAGTTGTCAGGGGTCACAGGATGACCAAGTACTTTTTTGATACAGGTCACAACCATGATAAAAAAGCGCAACATTCAAGGGAAATATATTTTGGGCTGAAATACAATCAATGTGAGGGTTCATTTATCAATGGTGGAGATCCTAGGAGCAGTTTAGATAAAAGGAAATTGTGCATTCAGAATTTCAAAGTTGCGCGAGGTTTAAAGACTAGGTGGACACCCCAGAGTTTCAGATCATGCACCGCGCATCCTCTAGAATGGATAGTCAGGATTTACTTTGGGAGTTCGGGCTTCAGGGGTTTCGGCTTCCCCACTCCTGCTTTCCTTTGAAGAAATTTCTCTTGGATTCCACAGATCTTTGCCATGCATCCTGCAGATCGAACAATCAAGATTCACTTCGAGACTTTGGGATTCGTGATCTTTTTCTTCTCCACTCTCGATTTCCTCCAGAGTACTTTTCTCTTGGAGTCCATATATGTTTTCCGTGTGTCCTTCCAGATCTAAGTATGGTATTTTACTTTGGGACTTTGGACTTTGGGAGTTTCAGCCTCTCCACTCCTGATTTACTCTAAGTACTTTTCTCCCAGAGTTCACAGATCTCTGTCATATGTCCTCCTTAGATCGATGGTTATGGTTCATTTCCAAGATTCAACATTCATTTTAGGTCACCATGTCACCTGGGCCTGTACTACTCCATGAGTTAAGACATTTCTATGTGCAGACCCCCTTGACTTTGAAGTGTCAAAGACACTTGGCACCCATTAGTTCTGATGTGTGGGGCTCATTTGTTAGAGACATGTGGCATCCATCTAACGCAGACACATGGCACTCATTTCAAGAATTTATGAACATGTATTCAGCCTATTTTTCGAGTGACACGTGTCACCCCTTCGTCCATGACATGCCGGCATAGAGATGTCAGGACGCCATGTCAGCTGTGGGAGATCATCCTTCAGGAAGTGTTCTTGTTCAAGAGCCAAGATTAGCACCATATCCATGCATGGTTTTAATGGATCCTATAATTGGTGGGCCGATAAACTTTAGTGGTGGTGCTAAATTTAGCAGGTGCTCCCAAATCACATATCATGACCAGATCAACGACCACTTTTCATTGTGGGGACACAACATGCTTGAACGATAAAATTCTTGAGAAGTCTCGTAATTGAAACCATGGCATAGCGGAAGAGATACGTGGCGGAAGGTGGTGAATTGTGGGCTCAAAAGTGGTGTGAATCCAAAATTCTTATGATGGCCCCACAATCACGTGCTTATATAACAACAAATATGAGAGAAACACATGGCCTCCACCTAGGCATTAAGCCTCACCCCAATCCCGAGGGGAGATCAATTAAGAAAAGAGGGACTAGTAGCTGAAACCTCAACTCAGTCCAATAAATGGAAAGCATAGAAATTATGGCTAAGGAGATAGAACTGTCAGCTTGAGGTACCATGATGGATGGTTTCTTCTTGCAGGCCCATACTGATCTGAGATTGCATCTGACAGGAGGAAACATGCATAGTCTGACAGAAGGATGCAAAGATGTAAAACCTTGAATGGGATGGCTAGATCACACTCCTGGCAGTTGTGGGCTGATTTGAGTATAAATAAATGAGTTCAATATTTTTTTATGTTCATCCACTGGTTGAGAATAGCTCCCTATTTTGTAATATTTTGATAATAGAGTTGTTCTCTGGTTTTGTATGAGACCTGATACTTTCGCATTAATAGAAGTCAAATTCTTTCATCATCTTGTTTAAATATTTGTTGAAACACTCATGCATGGAGGATCCAAATGAGGGTTGTAGTTGTATTGTAATGTAGGGTTGATTATAATGTTGTTGTGACCTGTTTCAGTAATTTCCTTGTTGCCTTTTCCCCTCTTGTGTTGAAATGCTCGTGCATGGAGGATCCAGACGAGTCGTCATAGTCACATGGTAATGGAGGTTTGATTATTATGTTGTTGTGATACATTTCAATGTCTGAAACTTGAGTTCAAGAGTTCTCTTGTTCCTAAGTTTTTCTTCACCAAGCTACTTGAAAGTCGGATGCCCATGGCAGACTTTTCCACCTTTCTCACTAAGTCTTCCCTCTACTTTAACCTTAAACCATTAACTGAAGTTAATGAGGACCTCATTTCCCTATGCATTTCTTGTCTAGTTTTCACGTTAAAACATTCTGGTACTGAGTTTTTTCTATTTGACCTCCACTCATAAACCTACCTCCATAAACATTTTTATGGGTATTGGGCTTATCCTCTCGTAGTATGAGGGTAACTCACAGTGCTAACACCATGTACCTCAACCAAATTCTCTCATCAATTTCATCATCCAAATCTGATTTGTAACTCTGTAATAGACCTGGTGTATATTATCACATACTTGCAAACCTTCCTTAACTTTAACAACAAGAGACTAGCATTTTCATTAAACTTTACTTTAGTCTCACATGACTAATTTTGGATTAGTCAACAACCCTAACTTGAAATAATCATAACTATGTACCTGTAATGAATAAATATATGAAAATAGTACACAATGTTCTTCATTGTCTTTTATGAAATTCCTCCATGTTGCACTACTTGGAACCTCTCAGAAAATGACTTATAGCAAGAATGGCATTCCTTGTTGAATTCTAGCTTATTCTAGAGAGTGAACTTGTAGAGCGTGCCCCGCATGGAATATTCGTTTTGTGGATCTGAAAATGGTACAAATAATACTAAATAATGTACTATAACCAATACATTTGGTCTTATGGAATTTGGATATGTTATGAATAATTTATGATGTTTTTACCCGAAACACATGTTTTAGACTAGTTTCAAGACTAGGCACAAACCCTATTTTCCATGGAGTGTAACTCCAAAAATACAATGACCCAAAAGCTGAAATTTTTATCAAAGATACTTGGATACTTTTCCTCAATGGCCTCCCAATTTCATGGTCTAAATCATTCTAGAAATTTTTTTATTGTGAAAATGCTGAGATGACATGTAAATAACATACCTTAGAAAGCATCATCAAAATAATTTATCCTCCCTTGAATTTCGGCCTTGTTTAATTCACCTTCCCTCTGAAATTCAGCTTAGATATCCTTTGGTTACCTCATTCACTTGTATATATTCAATATTCTCATGTGTGATTTAAAATGAGAGAGCCTTGCCTCTTATTTATACTTTCATGTAGCTTCCTCAAGGGGTTACCTTCTAACCATCTTAACCCACTTTCTTTATTTTAGGGCTAACCCACTTCTAACCACTTGTCCACTTAGTAATTTCTCCATTAACTTTATTA
>ML782516.1:925636-939164 GCA_009831015.1 Picea engelmannii
CACTTCTAACTACTTGTCCACTTAGTAATTTCTCCATTAACTTTATTATTTAAATAATTTATTTTGTATCCACTTTGACTTATAGTACACTCATCACTTCACTTTATTATTTAAATAATTTCTTCTTTGCACTACTTTGACTAATTTGACCTTTTGTGGCTTCTAGATGGCTCATGAGGGTTCTCCAACTTCACGTGGCCATAACTCTCTAACCATGAGAAGTTATGTTACATTCCACATACCACTAGAAATAGAATGACATGTACTATCCATATAGAATAGTCTTACCTTAAAATATATTAAAACTCATACCATCATACATCAAACAAACTTGTGTCTATTACCCAAACCTTTGTGCTACCGGAATTCGCTATCGAAATTTCTCCAAGGGTTGACATCAATATACAATATCACTCTCCAATGGTTGAACAATGAAAACCAATAATCCATACCAAATGTCCATCAACCTAAGCCAATTTTTTGACAATCTCCCCCTTTGGAATTGATGACAACACCAACATTGATGGAAACACTTAGTCATGATAACATTCATGCTTATACTCCTCATCAATGTTTCTATCTCTCCCCCTTTGAAATCAATGGAAAAGGGTATCTCCCTTTGGGGCTTCTCCCTCTGACTGAACTCTCCTTGGGGTTTCTCCCCCTGTCTACATGCCTTTGATTTTTCTTTGTGTTTATAAGCCTTTGATTACTCTCTCTCCCTTCATATAAATAATATCTCCCCCTTTGACAAAAGGTATCACTCTAATGCAACATTGAAGTCATATCGCTCATTCTTCCCTTGTGAGAATCACTCCCCCTAGAAACACCCCTCTATTCTCTCTCTCCAAGCATATAACTCTCTATCCTACATTTGGTGAATCTCTTCCCATGGAATCATACCTCTATTCTTACCTCTCTATCTGAAAACTTATCTGAATGGTATTTCTACCTATCTTTTTGGTTTTGTTTCTCTCTCTTGACTTATTTGTGTATAAAAAATATAAGTCTTCCTGTACCTACTATATTTTGGAGTTATTTTTCATTAGTGCTTCCTTGTGTAATCAACTAACATATACGAAAAGAATTCAAGAATAATCATTCAAATATTCATTTGTAATTATCATCCATTATGATAATGTTCCTTTGTATCTAAACCACGCTCTAAACCAATATATGAATCCATGCTCTCATCCACTGTCATATATCTGTCGAAACCTGCTAAGTGTTCTTATGAATCCATCC
The DNA here is from genome assembly GCA_009831015.1 of Picea engelmannii. Taxonomy (NCBI): domain Eukaryota; kingdom Viridiplantae; phylum Streptophyta; class Pinopsida; order Pinales; family Pinaceae; genus Picea; species Picea engelmannii. The sequence continues at coordinate 926,882 of ML782516.1, forward strand.
CTTTCCATATTTTCCAATACTTTGTTGCACAATTGTCCATAATGCTGACCCATCTTTCACTATACTATCATGAAGTCTTCATTACTACAACTAAGTAATCTATTAAGATGTACTTCTGCTAACTGACTGCTCTAGATCTATCTAAAACTCTGCATGTTGCTTGAAGGATGGTTCTTTGGTCTATCATATCTATCACATAGACTCCCCCTGTATAATATTCATATTACCTGGGAGTCTCTAAGCCGAATGGCTCAGAACAATTCCTTCTTTGATGTGTATTCATCATCATCTTCATTGGTAGATTCATCATCTCTCTGAGCTTTGACTTCTTTCTTTCTGTCTATGGATTCATCTTTCACTACAATACCTGAAAGTAAAATCTCTTGAGGTTGTTCCTTATTTACATGTTCTTCTTTTCTTTCATTTATTTTCCAAACATTTTTGTATTTTCCATCTTTCTTTTGCTCTGTAGATTTTTCTTCATCTTGTTTTATTTCCAATCTTTTGATCTCTGGGACCTGGTCTCTATTCACCTATTCTTCCTATTTTCTTATCCATACTTTCTTATATCCGATATTAGTTTTCTCTTTCATGGAAGTATCGATCATGATTCTACAATTACGAGCTATGTGTCCATAGTTATGACATTTGTAACATTCAATGTTACATGGGGTCACATAGGCATTTCTTTCTTGAACATATATTTTAAAATCCCTGCAATCTACAACCTTATGTCCAAAGTTAATACAACAAAAACAATGACCATAAAAGAAATTTGCATACTTGGGAGTGAGTGATTTTCTTTGTGGCGTAGTCCTTCTGAATTTCTTCCTTGATTGATCATGATCATGATTGAAGCTTCTTTGTGTCTTGAACATGGATGGTCTTATTGAAGATGTATCTTTAATAGTTTTCTTAGATTCTGGTTGACCATGATTCCTTCCTTTGAGTACTTCTGCATAACTCTTTCTATTTTCTTCATTCTTCTTTTATAGCAACCTAGAGTGCTTCTCTTCATTCTATATAACTAATGTGGATGTTTCTGTCTCTTCAACGTTATTGTTAAGCTTGGCGATTTTACTTCTCAATGTGACAACTTATTCTTCAATTTTCTCAACCTCTTCTTCTTTCTTCATTATCTGAGACTTCATGACTTATTCTGTTCTTTTCGCTTCTTCAAGATGAATTTTTAATGTGATTATTTCTTCTTCAAGTCCTTTCTCTTCTTGACCAAACTCTGCCTCAAGATGGTTTATATCGTTAGTTCTTCCCTTAAGATGATCTGTTAATATCTTCTCTCTCATTTCTGCTTCTTCCTTCTATGTTGTTATGTTGGCTTCCAAACACTACTTTTGATATTCAATATTTTCTTCGATCTTTCTGGCTTCTTCTAGCTGAGTTCTTAAGTTCTCAATGACTTGTTTGGATTCTTAAAAAATGTGAACATGTTCCTTTTGTTCATCAATTCTTTCTTGAGTGACTTGTTTTATTCTCTTTCTTTTCTTAGTTCATCTAAAACACTAATGAATTCTTCTTCATAATTGTCTTTTTTTTCAATTAGTTTTTTTGTCTCATTTTTTTCATGGCATTCTATTTCAATATGCCTGTGTTTTTCACAATTAAATAAAACCAACATACCTCTGTTGATTATGTACTCTTCATATTCTGAATTTGTTTGACATGGTGAACATATTTCTTCTTGATATGTACCTTCATCTTCTTTGACATTTTCTGAATATGTGATGGGTGAAGAATATATGTCATGTAACATATCCCAAAGTTCTTTGGTTGATGAACATTTACCAACCTTTTCTCTTACCGGATTAGGTAATCCTTCCCAGATGAAATCCATTGCTATTTTTTTATTCTTCTTCAATTCCTTCTTAGTTGCAGTCTTTGCCCTTTTTGAACTATCATATCGTGTAATGACTGATAGCCAAATATAATGCCTCTGTTCCTGTAAAAATACTTTCATCCTTCTGCTCCACATCTCATACTTAAACCATTCTAACCATTAAACATTGGTACTCCATTCTGAGAATAATCCATGATCTCCTTCTAGTGGTTAAACTATTTCCTGAAGGAACCTACTCTGATATGAATTGTTGGATTACTGAGAGGGGGGGTGAATCAATAATGAGTAATAATTCCAATTATTAATCCTTTAAAGAACAAAGTATATTATTTTACTTATTCAACCATGTTCATTTGTTCATCATCAATATATTACTGTATAATAATCATTAACATTCATCAATGCATAATAAATAATAACATACACATCCACACAATGCATAATACACCAATATTTACGTGGAAACCCAATGTGGGAGAAAACCACATAATTATTTTCTTATATGTCAAGAATTACATTCAATGAATAACCAACTTCCCATTGTTTTCCAGTTGCAGCTAGAGGGGGGATCCAACCCCCTAGTTTCTCAGGCTAAAACCCGAGGGAATATCCAACTTCCAAATTCTCTAGCTACAACTAGAAGGAGGCTACAACCCCCTATGTTCTCCAGCTACAACCATAAGATGGCTACAACCACTTTTCCTTGCCCCGTCTAACCGCCCTGACATAGAAGTATAATGATGGAACCATTGTCACACTATCACTGTGAGATATACTTTTGTAAACCTGTACCAATCAACCTACACCAAGAAACCTATACCTCAACCTGTAATCAACCTGTACCATAAACAAGTGCATCAACCATGCACCAACCTGTACCAAACAACCTGTAATCAACCTGTACCATAAACAAGTGCATCAACCATGCACCAATCTGTACCTCAACCTGTACCATGAACAAGTGCATCAACCATGCACAAAAATTGTACAAATAACCTATCACAAAAACAATTCCAAACAACCTATCACAATAACCTATCTCATCAATCTTATCAACCAAATCAGATCTACTCACCAAGATCAATCGCCAAGACAACTCTCAAAGATGTGCATCAACCAAGCATAACACAACAACTCATAATCATCACCAAGATCAATATGTGATTCTAATAATATACCAAGACAAGTATGCTACATCATCCATAAACCATGTGTCAACAGTACTACTAACAAGTGCCTCCAACCATGTACCAAGTATGTACCAATCATGTATCAAATACACATAAACTATGACTCATCAATATGTACCAACATCATCAACTATACACCTCATGTATGTGCCAACTCATCAACTACTTGTCTCAACCATCTACCCAACATGTACCTCAACCAAAAGCCCTCATCAATTTCATCATCCAAATCTGATTTGTAACTCTGTAATAAACTTGGTGTATATGATCAAATACCTGCAAAAATTCTTTAACTTTAACAACAAGAGACTATCATTTTCATCAAACTTTACTTTAGTTTCACATGACTAAATTTGGATTAGTCAACAACCCTAACTTGAAATAATCATAACTATGTACATGTAATGAATAAAGATCCGAAAATAGTACACAATGTTCTTCAATGTCTTTATGAAATTCCTCCAGGTTGCACTACTTGGAACCTCTCATAAAAAGAGTTATAGTAAAAATGACATACCTTGTTGAATTCTGGCTTATTCTAGAGAGAGAACGTGTAGATAGTTCCCCACACATAATGATTGTTGTATGGATCTGAAAATGGTATACAAAATACTGCAGATTGTACTCTAACCAATACATTTGGTCTCACTGAATTTGGATATTTTATGGATAATTTATGACGTTTTTACCCGAAACGCGTGTTTTAGACTAGTTTCAAGACTAGCCACATACTCTATTTTCCACGGAGTGTAACTCCAAACATACAACGAACCACAAGGTGAAATTTGTATCACATATACTTAGATATTTTTCCTCAACGACCTACCAATTTCATAGTCTGAATCATTCTAGAAAAACATTTATTGCAAAAATGGTGAGATGGCCTGTAAATAACATACCTTAGAAAACATCATCAAAAGAATTTATCCTCCCTTGAATTTCAGCCTTCTTTACTTCACCTTCCCTTTGAAATTTGGCTTAGACATCCTTTGGTTACCTTATTCACTTGTACATATTCAATATGCTTAAGTGTGATTTAAAATGAGAGAGCCTTGCCTCTTATTTATACTTTCATGTAGCTTCTTCAAGGGGTTACCTTCTAACCATCTTAAACCACTTTCCTTATTTTAGGGCTAACCCACTTCTAACCACTTGTCCACTTAGTAATTTATCCATTAAATTTATTATTTAAATAATTTCTTTTGTATCCACTTTGACTTATAATACACTCATCACTTCACTTTATTAATTAAATTACCTTCTAAGCATCTTAACCCACTTTCCTTATTTTAGGGCTAACCTTTTTCTAACCACTTGTCCACTTAGTAATTTATTTATTAACTTTATTAGTTAAATAATTTATTTTGTATCCACTTTGACTTACAGTACACTCATCACTTCACTTTATTATTTAAATAATTTCTTCTTTGCACTACTTTGCCTACTTTAACCTTTTGGGGCTTCTAGATGACTCATGAGGGTTCTCCAACTTCACATGGCCATAAATCTCTAACTATGAGGAGTTATGTGATGTTCCACATACCACCAGAAATGACGTGACATGTACTATCCATATAGAATAGTATTACCTTCAAATATATTAAAACTTGTACCATTATACATCAAAAAAACTTGGGTCCATTACCCAAACCTTTGTGCTACCATAATTCGCTACCGAACTTTCTCCAAGGGTTGACATCAATCACTAAGGGTTGACATCAATATAGAACATCACTCTAGAATGGTTGACATCAATGACAACCAAAAATCCATACCAACTGTCCATCAACCTAATCCAACTATATGACAACCACAAATATATTACACAAAATTCCATTGAGTCATGTAAAACATATCCAAAACTACTAGACCCAAGGTTAAAGTGCGTAGTGAAATCTCAAAAAGATAAATGTTTTTGTATTTTTTGGAAATGATATACTAGCTATCTATTTTGTGTACATATGGTTCAGTTCTTAGTTATGACTCCAAATGATGTGATTGGAATCCATGTTTATGTACATGCATGCATCTATAAATGCTTAATTTAATGATAAATTCCAGTCTAACACATACACAATTAACAAATCATGTAAGCTATGTTATGCTCCCAACCTCACCATGGGTGTGTCTATGACAAGGGCCAAGGAGATCCGTCTGACAAATGAAAATCAAGCACCAACCATGATAATAATTGAATCAAATCAACCCACATATAAAAATAAAAAGAACTCACATCACACACCTATGTACAAGGCACTACACATCCTGATGGTTTATGTATAGTAGAACCTATGCCTAGGCTATGACCAAGGATTCGTATAACCATTGATAAACTTAGGGGCCATTTTCAGCATCATGTGGAATATCATGCATTGGCCACACCACATAAGATCGAGTTTCCATGTTCCTAAACTATGAGGAACTACACAAAGACAATCATGGTGAGAAAACGTGTGAGCTATCAATGCTCCTTGGTGATGCCCATCAAGAAGTAAATGAGGTACAAGATTCTCATCTCTAGTATGGTTGAGAGTGGAATATTCAGTGGAAAGTTTCTAAGAACATATCCGAGGCGCAAAAGGGTCAAGACTTGGAATTTCACTAATTGCCCTAGAAAATTCCCCTTCTCATGAATCAAGACTCATCATGTCATCCCTCATCTATTCCAAATTTGGAATAATAGATGATCAATGATACACATATTCCTTTAGATTATTGATTGAATCCATGAAATTTAGGATGGACTCATATGAAGGTAGTTCAATATATAGGAAGTTATGAAAACTTGGAGAGTTAACAACCTAGGTGGGTGGAGTGGGATAATCATATTCCATATTGAGGTGGATTTTTCAATCAAGGTTAGAGTATTTCAAATGAATCTCCTAATTGTTTTTTTTGTATCATGTCCCAAGAAGGAAAACATGATCATAAAATCTCCTTCTCATAATAAACTAAACACTTAGGATATGATGCCACATAATTCACCCATTGTGAGGTAGAGTCCACCCGAATACTAGGAACATAAAATGGGGTAGTATGGTCAAAATACGAATAAGGATGAAAATTATTAGATGAAATATGATCTATGGTGACAATGTTTCCATTGTGAGTAAAATTCATCACTTGAAAGAGCATATACACCAAAACATTCATAACATAAACATAATCACGCCAAAGAATCATATTGAAGTCTATTGGGCCATTCACCACTATCATATCGACCATAACAATATTCCCACCTAACGTAATAGGAAATTGAGAAAGAATCCACAATTATTCACTAGGCCTTCCATCAAAATCTAGTAGCTAAATAGGAGATGAAACAAGCTTGGGAGAACCTATAGCTTTCCAAGTCAAGGAGGATAAAATGCTTGTGTAGGATCTTTCATCTACTATACATTAGTATATGGTTTTTGAATAAACTTTAACTCTTATTTGGAAGGGTGTAGAAGAAGGAATGTGAGGTTCAAAAAGACCATTCCAATTGAAGGAAATACTCCTATGACTTGGAGTGAGTATTCTCGAGGTGAATGGGATGCCCCCATGTTTAGAAGGTTTTGGACTGGCAGTTAAGAAAACACATTTGGTAGACATGTCAAACTCTAAAAGAAGAGTGAGATCGACCAAATATTGCATTGGTGTGACCACTTTTTCAATCGATGGTTGAGTATGATGCTGAGAAACCAAACATGGTTCTAGAGTAGAAAAGCCTTCAAAAATAAACCACACTCTTCTTATATCTAGAATAAGACGACATATATGACTAAGTTGATCACCCTTGCAAACTATACAAGGAAACTTAGGCTTATGTCTTGCTCATCTATATTTCTCATCAATATCAATGCCCCTGACATGACTAGCAGTGGTTGGTTTCTTGCCCCCGACATGACTTGCATTTTCTTGTTTCTTGTCTCTAATATGACTTGTAGTGACTGGTGATGTGTCTTCAACATTACTTGCAGTGGTTTTTGACATGTCTCCAACATGACTCTAGTTTTGTTTTAGAGATATTCAGAGAGACCGCAATATCTACATTTGTTTGTTGATGTTTCAGATCCATCTTCAGGACAAGAAGCCTAAGAAAAAACATTGAGATGAGCAGTAATAAATAATAATGAGGGAGGGAAATTTGAGAGTCTATTGTCAAGAACCCTAAAAATTATAATGAAAATTAGGGTTTGATAATTAATAATGTGTATAAACATTTATTAATAATAGGTGTGATCTCTATTAATGATAATAATGTTGAAATTTAGGGTATTAAAGAGTTGGTTGGAAAAGGGATTTAATAGAGTTATTAGGTATTGAGGAAAATCTATTGTTAATCCTAAAATTATGATTAAAATTAGGTTTTAATAAATATTAATATTTATAAAGTTTTATTAATATTTTTTTAGGTGTATCTCTATTAATGATTTTAATGTTGAAATTTAGGGTTTTTTTAGAGTTAGTTCGAAGGGTAGGGTAAAATTACTCTAAGAGATATACTATTATTAGAATAATAGTATTATAGTTTAAAGTCCTTATTTCTAAAAATTAGTAATAGTATTAAGAATTTTAATATTGGTAGTTTTAATCAAATTAAAGGGGTTGATTACTAATAATATTAAAGGGTTTAATTACTAATAAAAGAAATAATATAAGGAAATTAAAAATATTATAATATCTTAAAGGGGAATTAATGAAAATAGTTTAGTATACTATTAAGTATTTAGGAAAATTTACTATTAATCTTAAAAGAAATTCTAAGGTGGGATTAAAGATAGAGAGGGTCTAAGAGAGAAGTGGGGACATCTCTTAGATAACAAATAACCAAAGAACAAATAAAAACAAGGGAAACTAGAACAAACCTGAGTCTTCTTAGAGTCTTCTTAACTATTCATTTTGTCCTGGAGAAAAGGGAAAGAAATTTCATTGATTTCTAGACTATTGTCTCTGTTTAGGTTATTGGGATGCTTGATAATTCTAATTGCTTCCCTAATTCGTCTTTTAAAGAGGTGATATTCCTTTGCTAGAATTTTGGTGTCTTCTAAGCATACGTGGTGTTTGTTTTTAAGGGAATTCTCAAATAATGTTGAGGTGCAAGCATGTTCATTATTGATGTCATGTCCATGTTCTTTAATCCTAATCTGAAAGGAGCATCCAATTTCACCTCTGTATCATTTTCCACAAGAACACTCTATTTTGTATAATCCTTTACATTTGTGATGGTCAAGCTTGTCTTTAACATATCTCCTTTTTTGTTGTTTATAACTTGTAGTAGCTAGTGACTTGGTCTCCAACATGACTTGCAATGGTTGGTGAATTATCCCTTTTTCTGTGGTTCTCTTTATTCTTTTTCTTTTTATTCCTTTTAAACTTATGTTACTAGGAGCTCGACTTTCACCAAAAGAGGAGGAATATATTTTTTTTGAAAAGAAGATTCAAGAGCATTTGGAACATTTAGAGTGGACATCAATAAAAACGACAAAGCCACAAACATACGGAATATTCAATATGGCCATCAAAGGGGCACCAACGTTTCCAAAAGAAAAGCACAAGAGTCCTCGTGGGAATGGGTCCCTTGGTTGTTAGTCACAAAATAATTTCTTAGCATATGACTAGTAGCTAATGCAAAGTGAGTGTTGGTGGGGCATGACATCACTGATCCCCCCATATAAATACTTAGCTACATTGGTTCCCCTAGAGACATAACTACCACTAGCACCAGTAAAAACACTAGGGCTAGGACTAAACCCAAGGTTGAAATTCCAACCAAATTGGAAACTAGAATTTGGTATTAACAGTCTACCTATAGGGTTACCAGAAATAGATGGGAATCCACTTCCGATAATAATAAAAAAGGCCTTTCCCCACATAGGAAACAAATCCAAATGTGGGAACTTTTGAAGATGCAATGGGAATACTAATGTTGTGTATATCCATTGAAGGATGGGATGTAACTCGTGGCATACCCCAAATGAAATAAACATATTTGATAGGCATAGATATGAGAGTACTTATCACACTAAGTGGTGTAAAGGAGGTGGTCATTGTGACTCCCCATTATCACAGTAGGATATGTAGAGGCAGGTCCTCCCATGTTGGATGACCCACTAATTCTTGAAATCATATGAGGATTACTAAAAATGACAACAAATAACCAAAAGTTCTATTCACCTAAATGATTAAAGGCTCTATGATACAAGAGAAGAAGTTGGTTAAACATAGTGAAAAGTTTATTTTAATCCTAGGAGAAAAAAATAACTTATGGCCAACTAAATAGAGACTTCACCACAGAGAACACCTTGATAAAATCTAAGCTATAAACAAGAAAACCAATGGATAAATGAGGCATTTCGAAAAACAACCCTTGGGGGATGTCAAGTCCTCAAATCCTGGATAACGAAGTTGTGAGAAATAGTTATGATAACCCACATGTAACAACCCTTACCAATGTATGTATCCTCATGAAGACAGACACCCTCCAGGGGAATTGAAACAAAGTTTTGATGTTTTCCTCAAGTTAATCCCTAGAAAAATCCCCATGTTATGTATAAAACCAATTATTAAGACCCAGCTATTTAATTATTACATTTCTAATGTTATATTTGTATGTAGGCTAGAACCCTTCATTGCACCCTTTGATTATAATTGTACCCTTTCTCTCTTGTATATATACCAAGGAGACATAGACTTAGGATCATCTTATGTCATATCATATTGTCTTAATAATTGGATATATTGTAAAAGGAGGTTTTCCCCTCAAAGTGGACTATATTCATTGAATTTTTGTCATTTTTAAGGCATTGGATCATAACATTTGGTATCATAGCATCAATCTTAAGTTTGTTTTGCTTCAAGAAAGTCGACTTGGACTTTTCGTTATAATTTTTTTATAGGATGATTCAGATAGTGAAATTTTTAGGTTACTTAGAAGACATATCCAAGTACCTCTAGTAAACATTATTGGTTTTGGGTCATTACAATTTTGGAGATGTAGTCTATGGAAGATAGGGTTTCTGACTCATCCATGATTCTGTTTAAATGAGTCATCTTGGGATTTTTGTTATAATGTTTTTTTTGGGAGGTCTCAAATAGTGACATTTTGCAGATATTGAGGAGACGTTTCATAGTATAGTTGGTCCAAATTTCAAGTTCTTTTTCACTACAATTTTGGAGATATAGTCCATGGAAGACAAGGTTTGTGACTAATCTTGAAATCTGTTACCTTGGCATTTTCGTTCTAATTATTTTTTGGTGAAGTTTCAGACTCTAAAATTTTCAGAATCCTAGGTTGACATAGTGAAATACATGTGGAAAATTTTACATATTTTGAATCATTATATTTTATGATATATTGTTTTTGGAAGTTAGGGTTTTGCACAAGTTATTTTATAATGATTTTAAGAGATTTTTCCATGGTTAGCAAGCTCATTTAAAAACAAAATAGAGTCGTGTTCAAACTTCTTTAAATAACATGGAATCTATCATACAATCGGTAAAACTATGGTTGGGGAAGAATACATGCATGAAATACATAAGGTTTCATGTGGTTAATCGAAACCATTCTTTCACCTAGTTGGAAACCTCTCTAACCCCTGTTAGTACCCCTTCGAGTAGTACCACATTAGACAACACTTGTAGATGGAATCTTATTTCTAAATACCTTCTAGTATATAAGAATTCCCCTAGGTATACTTGAAACCATCCTTAGATAAGATATTCATTTGTTTTGTTGCTATCGTACACCGATAACAACACTAAGGGAGATCACTCTCTAGTACTTGGGTAGTTGAACAATATGGATAAGGGAATGATTGAGCCTCTTTATTTATTATTTAGTTCCATGAGATATTGGGTTGATTATTGTTGTTGGACCCCACACATATATTAAATATGTATAACACCTAACACTCCCTTGTCATTAGTACCTAGTAAATTTTTCCATGGCTGCAAAGAAAGATCCAAAATCACCAAGTAAACCTCTAGAGAGCTCAACCATGACTCAAGAAGAAATATAAGAGATTTATCACCAAATGGAATAGATGGAAAAGAATATAATTGGAAATAGGGAACATATGGAAAAATAAGATAATTGAAAATAGGGAACAGATGGAAAAGAAGATGAATGAAAATAGAGAAGAGATGGAAAATAAAATGGAAAATAAGATGGATGAAAATAATAAATACAAAAAATACAAAATTCATAAATTCCATAGAAAAAACGTTCTTACAGAGGATCCCTAATGGGGATATGGAGATCCAAGGAAATCATGAAAATAAGGAGAAAATGGTTGTTGAAACTAAATCACATATGAGGAGTATTTTGTCACATTTGGAGAGCAGAAATATTGAATCTCAGAATCATGAACATTCATTACTCCAAGATCCACATCATCAGGGATTTAAGATGGCACCAAGGAACTACTTCGTTCTGAAGATTGATATGAGGATTTTTTATTGCAAGGACCCTATGACATGGATATTTCACATGGATAAATTATTTGATTTACACCAAGTATCAAACCTTCAAAAGGTAACTATCGCATCCTTGTACTTATAAAATTACCAATTTTTGTGGTATCAATGACTTGGGGAATGAAAAAATGTTAAGCCCTAATGTTGGCTCATCACCCCTTAATTGGGGCATATTGTAAATTCTAACCTTGTACAATATCTACTGCAAACTGATATTCAGAAAAGAACAGAAAAGATACAATGGCAAATACAAACATTACACAGAGATTTTTCACCTGGAAACCCGAACCGGGAAAACCAGCATATATTATATTCATATAATTGTGTTACATTGTTTACAATACAATATACATATAGGAGCCAGTGGCATCCAAAAACCTAACCCAATGACCTGGATTAGTCCAAAACCCTAATTCCTTAACCGGAAATAGAAAACCATCAGAAAAAAACCATGTGCCGAAAACCACCTAATATCACGTGGTCCCGGAAATATGTCGGCCCGGCGATAATATGTCGGCCCGAAACCGGCGAAAATATGTCGGCCCAAAAAAAAAAAAAAAAAAATCGGGGGCGCTGCCCCCGAACTCCCGCGCGGGGGGCTCCACCCCCCTGCACCCCCCTCTTACCCCCCTGCACGCCCGGCGCAGGCGCTCAGAAACTACTACTCGTGCAAAGAATATAACACATACCCAACATTCTCCCACTTGTTGTTTTCTTTGCACACAGGGGGTTACAGGGTTACATAGTCAACAATCTAGGGCAACAATGCCCATGGATC
>ML782516.1:950746-973371 GCA_009831015.1 Picea engelmannii
ATCAATTTACCAATGTCATTCAACAAGTCCAAAATAAATAAAACATGAAAAATGATTACTCATACACATACACCATACACCAATATTTTTACATGGAAACCCAATGTGGGAGAAAACCACATAATGTTTTTTCTTATATGTCTTTAAGAAGTGAATTCATTGGAAGCACCAACTTCCTTTTTTCTCCAGCTACAACTGGAAGGAGGCTCCAACCCCCTATATTTCAAGGCTACAACCCGAGGGAAGCTCCAACTCCCAAATTCTCTAGATCCAACTAGAAGGAGGATACAACACCTTATGTTTTTCGGATACAACTAGAAGGTGGATACAACCATCTATCCTTGCCCCGTCCAACCACTGTAAAATATAAGTGTCAAATAACTGATGAAACCATTGTCACTCTATCACTGTGAAATTTTCCACTATAAACCTATACCAATCTAGACCAATAATCTATACTAAATCTGTGCCAATAACATGTACTCAAATTTTACTAATAACTTGTAATCAACCTGTACCAATAACCTGTAGCAACATGTACCAAAAACCTTTTTGATCCTGAAGCTTGACATGTCATATGTGAACACTATCACACTTCTTGTAACCTCTGCTCAACCTCTGCAACATGAACCATGCCTCAACCCTCAGTCCTGGTAGTGCCTCGTGTCACGCAGGTGAGGTGTCAAGCGGGGCCTCGTGTGACATAATCTACGCAACCCACAAGGGTGCCTCAAGGGACGTCTACTGGGTGACCCACGGGGATGACCCTAACTAGATTTTTTCGAGATCTTTTCTCTCTCCACTGCGACCATGAACATTTTCCTTCACTCTACCTTCACTTCCTCAAACTTGTGCAAATTTAGATGTATCAATGAGTACCTACAATAAACCTTTCAAAACAATAGATATTCAATGTGCTCAATAGGTGCTAATAATAGACCCTTGTTCTCTTATTTATACTCTCCAAGTAGCTTCCTTTAGTGGTTATCTTCTAACTGTTTTACCCAACTTCCTTCTTATAGGGCTAAGCCACCTTCAACTACTTTACCCACTTGCAACCACTTTTCCATAAATAGTAAACTCACCACTTCATGTTATAACTTATTTATTTTTAGTTATTTTCATATTGCAACAACTTAACTCATGATTAACTCCTAGTTACAACCACTTTGACTAGTAAACTTCTTCTAGGAGATTCTACAAGAATTGACTTCTTTGAACTTCTATGGGCTTCTAGATAACTCATGAGGGTTATCCAACTTCACCAAGCCATATCTCCTCAACCATGAGGAACTATGTGACATACTACATATCACCGGAAACATCATGACATGTACTATCCATCTATGATAGTATTTCCTACAAATTCACTAATCTTCATTACATTATTCCTTAGATAAACATGGTTTCCTTATCCACACTGTTGGGGCTACTGAAATTTTCTACCAGACTTGCTTCAAGGGTTGAAATCAATGACAACCAACACAATTAATCAACAATAAAGGATAAATTGTTAGATCTCTTTATGGGAACTTTAAAGGATAACATCCAACATGAAGTGCATCTCTTTGAATCTAAATCCCTAGAGCATGCTTTTAACCTAGGAAGGAAAGTTGAAAGTAAAAGTATGGCTACTATAAGAATGATCACTAACAACTATAGATAGCATCATGCTCCTTCTCCTAACCTCACTAAAACAACAAGGTTGAATCCTCAACAAATGGATGAAAGGAGAGTAAAGGGACTATGTTTCACTTGTGACAATAAGTACAATAAGGGGCATAAATGTTGTGAGAAGAAATTATTTTATGTAAACAATGAAGAAGAAGAATATAATGAATTAGAACCATCATACAATATATATCTAGAAGAGACTGCTCCAATGATATCTTGTCATGCATCGACCAACATCAATACTCCACAAACCCTCAAGATACAAATATACATCAAAAATAAAAAATTAACAATATTGATTTATTTTGGTAGTACCTATAACTTCATCAATTACAAATGATCAAATGATATCAACTTCTTTGTCTTTATAACACTAGATTTTCAAGTAATGATTGCAAATGGAGGTACCATAAATTATTCTAGGAAGTGCCATAGTATTAAGCTCAATATGGGGGAGTATTTATTGGATAGTCCCATGATTTCCATCCAAATGGGTGGTGTTGATGTTGTATTAGGGGTCCACATTTTTCAATCATTGGGAATAATGGCCCTTAATTTTCAAGATATTTTCATGAGATTTTCCTCAGAAGGAAAGGAAATTGAGCTTCTAGGTATACAAGGGAAAAACTCTAAGGTGATAAGCTTTAATAACATGACAAAATTACTCAAAAAGGGACACCATGGTGTAAATACACATTTTTTCTCACTATATGGTCAAAAATATACATCGTCTTCTCCATTGGAACTCCAAATAGTTATCAACAACCATTCCAAAGTATTTGGAGAAATTCCTAAGGGTATTCCACCTGCTCGAGATCATTACCACGTTATTCATTTGCAACCAGGAAGTGTAACACCTAACATTAAGCCTTACAGTTATCCATATGCATAGAAGAGTGATATTGAGTGTATGATCCAAGAAATGTTAGAGGATGAAATCATTCAACCTATCCAAAGTTCTTTCTATTCACTAGTGACTATTGTTTCCAAAAACGATGGTTCATGACGTATGTGTCCATATTATAGACAACACAACAAAATTACCATCAAAGATAAGTTTCATATTCCTTTGATTGATGAATTATTATATGAATTGCATGGAGAATGTTTTTTTACTAATTTGGACCTTCGTTCGGGATATCATCAAATCAAAATGAGGCAGGAAGGCATTCCCAGAACAATTTTTATAACACATGAAGGTCATTATGAGTTTCCGGTTATTCCCTTTGGACTTACTAATGCACCTTAAACATTTCAAAGCTTGATTATTTCTATTTTCAAGCCCTTAGAAATTTTTTGTTAGTATTTTTTGATGACATATTAATCTACAAAAAATCTTGTAAGAGCATGTATATCATGTTGACAGAGGATTAAAACTATTGGAAGAACAACAACTTTATGAAAATCATTCTGAGTGTGCATTTGGGGTTAAAGAAGTGGAATATTTTGTTCATATTGTATCTCATGAAGGTGTAAAAGTGGACCCTAAAAAAATTAAAGCTATAAGGGAATGGCCAATTCCCAAAAACTTGAAGAAACTTAGAGTATTCTTAGGATTGATAGGTTATTATCGAATGTTTTTCAAGAACTATAATAAAAAAACACCACCTCTAATAACATTTTTAAAGAAGGAAGCATTTTATTGGACTCAAGAAGTAACCAAATATTTTGAAAAACTTAAGGAGGCTATGTGTACAATTCCCATCTTGGACACACCTAACTTCAAAAAAATATTTGTTGTGGAGTGTGATGCCTTAGGCCATGGAATTGGTGCAGTTTTGATGCAATAAGAAAGACCCCTTTTCTTTGAAAGCAACCAACTTAATGAAAATCCTTACTCAAACCCATTTATGAAAAAGAAATGTTGGCCATACTACATACAATTAATAAATGAAACCCTTTCCTAATAGGAAGACACTTCAAAGTAAAAACAAAATCATGATATTTTGAAGTACATATATCTAGGTTATGGATTTGATATTATCTACAAAAAAGGAAAACATAATGTTGTGGAAAAATCCCTTTGAAGGAAAGAAGAAGAAAAAAAATCTCCATTATGTGTTATTTCTATTCAACATTCTGAATGGGTGGAAGAAGCAAGGATATAATGGAAGAAATATCAAGAGGTATGGAAGGTAATTCAAAAAATACAAGAGGACCCCAGTTCATTAGATAATTTTGTATGGAATAATGAATTGCTATGGTATCATGACCGCCTATATTTATGTAAGAATTATCATCTCAAAACAAAGGTCCTATAATTTCACACTTCTCCTATAGGAGGAAATTCAAGATTCTTGAAAACGTACCATTGGATAAAGAAGGATTTTTTCTAGGAAGGTCTTAAAATTGATGTTCAAAAATTTGTGTATTAATGTGTGGTCTCCCAACAAAATAAGGGAGAGACAATCAAGATGTCAGATCTCATACAACCAACAGCTCTACCAAGTCAACATTGGGAAGAATTTTGAATGGATTTTATTATAGGTTTACCCAAATTTGATGAAAATATTGTCATCATGGTAGTAGTGGATCAATTGACAAAGTATTCCAATTTTCTCTCTCTTTCGCATCATTTTAAAGCAATTACAGTAGTCCCAACATTCATGGAAACAATTCAAAATCTACACGAAGTCCCCAATATTATTGTAAGTGAAAGAGATCTAATTTTTTGTGAACTCAATTGGCTCACACATCATCTAACCATCCTCAATTCGATGGGAAAAATAAGATTGTGTATAAATTTCTAGAAGAATATATGCATTGTTTTGCATCTGATAAATAGATACAATGGGTCAAGTGGTTTGCCTTGGTTGAATGGTGGTATAAAACATCCTTCCATACTTCATCAAAATGTCCCCATTTATGGAACTTTATGGATATAAACATCCTCGATCCATCAAATCATCATTGAAAGAAACTACAAAATTTCAAGAAATGGAGGACCACATAGGGAACCAACAAGAGGTTCTCAAACTATTGAAGGACAACTTGAATATGGCACAAAATAGGATAAAAAAATAAGCAATTCAACATCACAATGAAGGGAATTTGAAGAGTGGGATCAGATATTTATGAGGCTAAAAACATATAAATGTATGTGCCTCAAGAAAAAAAATAAGGAGAATAAATTAGCACCCAAATATTATGGCCCTAATAAGGTTTTGCAAAGGATTGGAAGTATGGATTGAAAATTGGAGTTTCCTCCATCTTCACATGTATATCCAATATTCCATGTTTGTTTCTTAAAGAAGGTAATCAACAATAAGATCCCGGTCCAAATTGTTTTACCATATATTAATGAAGAAGGGGAAATCATACTAGAACCATAAACAATCCTTGAAACAAGGATTAAGTAGCTGAGAAATCGAGCAATTACATAGTACCTTGTCAAATGGAAGAACCTACCAATGGAAGAGGTGACATGGGAATATGAGTTCTTCATGCATAAACACTTGTGGTTAGTCAAGTGTCGAGGAAAACAATTGTTTGAAGGGGAGGGGCATGTTAATACCTAGATAAAGGCCCATTTTATATATATAACCCATTATTAATCCATAGATATTGAATTATTGCATTTATAGTGTTATATTTGTATATAGGATAGAACCCTTAATTGCACACTTTCATTATAATTTTACCCTTTTTCTCCCACACACACACACCAATGAGACCTAGTCTTAGGATCATCTTATCTCATATCATCATGTCTTATGAATTGGATATATTGTAAAAGGAGGTTTCCCCCTTGATGTGGACTGTATTCATTAACTTTTTGTAATTTTCCAGGCATTGGATCGTACTAGAGAAAATAAAAAACCTATACTAGACACAGACGTCACCATAGAGCACACCTCTAGGAAATCTAAGCTATCAACAAGAAAACCAATGGATAAATGAGGCTTTCTGAAAACCAACCCTTGGGGGATTTCAAGTCCCCAAAGCATAGATAGCGAAGGTGTGAGTGAAAGTTATGATAACCCACATGTAACAACCCTTGTTGGTGCAAGTACCCTTGTGAATATGGGAACCCTTAGGGGAACTGAAACAAATCTTTGGTGTATTCATCGAGTACCACAAGTACTTCCCACTTGTAGTCACCATGTCTAGATTCCCTAGGAATGGACTGTTGGAATACTAAGAGGGGGGGGTGAATCAATATGATCACTTTTACCACTTTTAACCACAATATATAAACTTCAACTTTATCAGCTGTATATCATCAATGTATCATCTATGATTGCATTCAATATATCATGATCATATAAACATAAGAAACATCACATCAAATACACAATACAACAAAATTTATGTGGAAACCCAAATGGGAGAAAAATATGGAATGCTTTTCTTATACATCAAAGAATACATTCATTGGAAGCACCAACTTCCAAATTCTACAGCTGCAATTGGAAGGAGGCTACAACCCCCTATTTACAGGATGCAACTTGAAGGAAGCTACAACTCCCTAAATTCTATGGCTCCAACCATAAGGAGGCTACAACCCTCTAATTTGCAGGCTCCAACCTGAAGGAATCTCCAACTCTCTGTGTTCTCCGGCACCAACCGAAATGAGGATACAACCCCCTTTCCTTCCCTCATCATGTCGCCCTGAAATATAAGTGTAGACCAAAATTTCACTACCACAATCTCTGCCACTTACAACCTGACACTTTCAACCTATCATTGTTAACATGCCACATCAAAGTGTCACTATAAACATGTCACATAAACCTATGACTACCACTGTCACATCAACCAACCTGTCACTATCACTGTCACATCAACCAACCTGTCACTGACCTTATCACTGTCATTGTCTACAACCAACCTATCACTGACCCTTTCACTGTCATTTTCACTGTCATTTTCACCGTCATTTTCACTGTCACCGTCACTTTCATTATCAATGCCATCGTCACTAATATACTATCATCAACCAGATCTACTCACATGGACACAAAAACCATCACCAAATCATGTACATCAACCATGTACATCAATCATCAATCATGTATATCAACCAGTATCAACCATGCATCAACCATTAACATCAACTTGTACCATACCATGTACATCAACCTGTACCAACCATGCACATCAATCTATACCATACCAAGTACATCAACCTGTACCATACCATGTACATAAACCATGTATCAAAATTGTACCATACCATGCATCAACCATGTACCATACCAAGTACATCAACCATGTACCCTATCATATACAACAACCATGTATCTCAACCTATACCAACATCACCGAGATATGCATCCATGATATACCTCAAACCATGTTCCTCAAGAATGTACCAACATCCATAAACCATCTACCATGAGATGTGCCTCAAGCATATACCATATCACTCATGATATGTCCCAATCATGTCATACACCATCCACAATAAGATATCAACAATGAAGTGCCTCAACAAAGTACCAAGTAATGTGCCTCATACATATGCCAATACAAATACGTGCCTCTAACAATGAACCATAACATCCATGTACCAAGTACCAAGAATATGTGTCAAGCATGTATCAATATCACCTCAACCATATGCAACCATGTACCATGTACCACAAGGGTTCGAAGACATGCCTTAAGCATGTTCCATACCATCCATGAAACAAGCCTCAAACAAACACATGTAAAACATATCTTTACTCATGAAGAGGACCTGGTACATATAATCTCAAACCAACAAACCTTCCTCAACTTCAGAATCAACAACATGGCACCTTCTTCAATCTTTTTCAAAATCATCCGCTACTTACTCCACTGTGACCCATGGATGTCCGCTACTTTCTTCACTGTGACCCGCGGATGTCTACTACTTTCTCTACTGTGACCCATAAATGTATGCTAATTTATCCACTGTGACCCATGGATGTTCGCTACTTTCTCCACTATGACCCGTGAATGTCCACTACTTTCTCCATAGTCACCCGAGGATAAACAATGAAAGCTAGTTTTATCACTTCATGATTTTCTCTTGAGTTTCCTTCGCTGCCCCAGATTGAGTTTCCTTCACTACCTCAGACTTCTCAAACTTCACTACCTCATATATGCTATGAAGTATTTACGAAAAACATCACTTGAAAGATAAATAATCATTGAACTTGTGTGTGTTCATATGAAGAAATTATTGTGGTGTATTTATACTTTTTCAAGCTAACTTATTTGCTTACTTTAGGGATTTCTTGTTACAACCACTTTACCATTTGACTAAGACTTGTAACTGTTTAGGCGCTTCATAACCATTCTTCGGGGCTTCCAACATCACAAGGCCATAACTCCTCAACTGTGAGGAACTACATGGAATACCACCTATCACCGGCAACACCATGAGGAGTAGTATCCATCTATGAATGCATTACCTGCATTTAAACTATCGTTCATGTCCTTATTCCTTGATCACATTTGGGTTCCTTAACCACACCTCTAGGGATTCTTTTAGAATTCTTCAAATGCACCCATCACACTTTTTGACATCAACCATTCTTGTTGACATCAATGACAACTAACTTACCATTAATTGTGATCACAACTATGGGGTATCTCAAACACTCCAAGGGTTGACATCAATGAAAACCAAATGTCCAAACCAACTATCCAACAATCTCCCCTTTTGTCATTGATGGAAACACCAACATTGATGGAAACACTCATACTCCAATAGTAATGCTTCCCCTGTGAACATCATGCTATATTACTGAGAGGGGTGGTGAATCAGTAATAGAACAATTTAATCCTTTTTCACCATAAAATGAAAGTGTTATATCAATGGAGCATTATCATCCAATAGTTGCAGAGTAAATAAACAATGAACAAATGAGAAATCACACACATACACAGTACACTGGTGTTTTACATGGAAACCCAAAGTGAGGGAAAACCACAGAATGTGTTTTCTTATATGTCTTTAAGAATAGCATTCATTGGAAGCACCAACTTCCTTTGTTTTCCAGCTACAACTAGAAAGAGGCTCCAACCCCCTAATTTCTCAGGCTACAACCTAAGGGAAGCTCCAACTCCCCAATTATCTGGCTACAACCAGAAGGAGGCTACAACTCCCTATGTTCTTTGGCTACAACCATAAGGTGGCTACAACCACCTATCCTTGCCCCGTCCAACCGCCCTGATGTAGAAGTAGAATGATGGAACCACTATCACACTATCACTATGAGATATATTGTTGTAAACCTTACCAATAAACTTGCACCAAACAACATGTACCAATAACCTAAACCATGCATCAACCTATACCTCAACCTGTAATCAACCTGTACCATATACAAGTGCATCAACCATGGACCAACCTGTACCAAACAACCTATAATCAACACGTCTCATCAATATTATCAACCAAATCAGATCTACTCACCAAGATCAATCACCAAGACAACTCTCAAATATGTGCATCAACCAAGCATAACACAACAACTCATAAACATCACCAAGATCAATACGTGCTTCTAATAATATACCAATACAAGTATGCTACGTCATCCATAAGCCATGTGTCAACAATACTACTTAGAAGTGCCTCGAACCATGTACCAAGTATGTAACAATCATGTATGAACTACTCATCAACTATGAATCATCAAGATGTATCAACATCATCAACTATACACCTCATGTATGTGCCAACTCATCAACTACTTGTCTCAACCATGTACCTAACATGTACCTCAACCAAAATCCCTCATCAATTTCATCATCCAAATATGATTTGTAACTCTGTAATAGACCTAGTGTATATGATCACATACCTGCAAACCTTCCTTAACTTTAACAACAAGAGAATAGCATTTTCATCAAACTTTACTTTAGTCTCATATGACCACTTTTGGATTAGTTAACAACCCTAACTTGAAATAATCATAACTATGTACCTGTAATGACTAAATATCTGAAAATAGTACATAATGTTGTTCAATGTGTTTTATGCAATTCATCCATGTGTCACTACTTGGAACCTCTCCAAAAAGGAGTTATAGCAAAAATGCCATACCTTGTTGAATTTTGGATTATTCTAGAGAGAAAACTTGTAAAGTGTGCACCGCATGGAATATTTGTTGTATGGATCTGAAAATTGTACACAGAATACTAAAGAATGTACTCTAACCAACACATTTTGTCTTACTGAATTTGGATGTGTTATTAAGAAGTTATGACGTTTATACCCAAAACACTTGTTTTAGACTAGTTTTAGGACTAGCCACAAACCCTATTTTCCACGGAGTGTAACTCCAAAATACAACAACCAACAAGCTGAAATTTCTACCACAGTTACTTGGATATGTTTCCTCAATGGCCTCCCAATTTGATGGTTTGAATCATTCTAGAAAACCAGTTATTGCGAAAATGGTGAGATGACCTGTAAATAATATACCTTAGAAAACATCATCAAAATAATTTAACCTCCCTTGAATTTCAGCCTTCTTTACTTCACCTTCCCTCTGAAATTCAGTTTAGATATCCTTTGGTTACCTCAGTCACCTGTATATATTGAATATTCTATAGTTTGATTAAAATGAGAGAACCTTTCCTCTTATTTATACTTTCATATAGCTTCCTCAAGGGGTTACCTTTTAACCATGTTAACCAACTTTCCTTATTTTAGGGTTAAACCACTTCTAATTTCTCCATTAAATTTATTATTTAAATAATTTATTTTGTATTCACTTTGACTTATAGTACACTCATCACTTCACTTTATTATTTACCTTCTAAAATCTCTTAAGCCACTTTGACTACTTTGACCTTTTGGGGCTTCTAGATGACTCACGAGGGTTCTCCAACTTCACATGGCAATAACTCTCTAACCGCGAGGAGTTATGTGACATTCCACATACCATTGGAAATGGAATGACATGTAATATCCATATATAATATTATTTCCTGAAAATATATCAAAACTCATACAATTATCCATCAAACAAACTTGGGTCTATTACCCAAACCTAGGTTCTCCAACTTCTCATGGCCATAATTCTCTAATCATGAGGAGTTATGTGATGTTCCACATATCACCAGAAATGGAATGACATGTAATATCCATCTAGAATAATATTACCTTCAAATATATTAAAAATAATACCAATATACATGAAACAACGTTGGGTCCATTATCGAAACCTTTGTGCTACCAGAATTTGCTACCAGACTTTCTCCAAGGGTTGACATCAATCTAAAATATCACTCTGCAATGGTTGACATCAATGAAAACCAACAATCCATACCAACTGTCCATCAACCTAAGCCAATTTTTTGATAATCTCCCCCTTTGGTATTGATGGAAACACCAACATTAATGGCAACACTTAGTCATGATAACATTAATGCTTATACTCCTCATCAATGTTTCTATATCTCCCCCTTGGACATCAATGACAAAGGGTATCTCCCTTTGGGGCTGCTCCCCTTGACTGAACTCTCCTTGGGGATACTCCCCCTATCTACATGTCTTTGATTTTTCTTTATGTTTATAATTCTTTGATCACTCTCTCTCCCTTCACATGAATAATATCTCCCCCTTTGACAAAGGACATCACTCTGAATTCATACTGCTCATTCTTCCCTTGTGACAATCACTCCCCTTGGAAACATGCCTCTTTGCTCTCTCTCCAAGAATTTACCTTCGCATATGATATATCTCTCCCCCTTTGTCATCAATGGAAAAGATATATTTCCACCCGGGGTTGCTCCCCCAACAAAACTCTTCCTAAAACTGATCTCCCAACCTGAATTTTCCTATTTATGGTGCTTCCTCCTGCACATCTAAGAAATATAAGATAAACTTTCAAAATCATTCATTTTCGAGTAGAAATTACTCCTAGTCTCTGTAAAAGATACTCAAAGGCTTCCTGTGGAAGTGGTTTTGTAAAGATGTCTGCCACTTGTTATGTTGTGCCCACATATTCAACTATGATGTTCTTCTCTGTAACCTGTTCCCATAGAAAATGATACTTTATTGGAATGTGTCTCATCTTAGAGTGCATCACCGGGTTCTTTGAGATATTGATGGCGCCTGTATTATCACAATAGATTGGAATGGGTTCATCATACTCAACATGTATATCTGTCAAATTTTGTTTCATCAACAAAACCTCTGTACAACATTTTTTTGTTGCAACATACTTTGCCTCGACTGTAGATAAGGATATTTATGATTGTTTCTTACTTAACCATGATACTAAACACTCACCTACGTAGAATGTTTCTCTACTGGTGCTTCATTGGTCATCAATGCAACCTACCCAATATGCATCTGTGTAGGAAACAAGTGATAGATCCTTTCCTTTTGGATACCATAATCCAAACTCTTATGTTCCTTTGAGATATCTAAAAATCCTCTTCACTGCTAATACATGTGATTCCTTTGGTGTTGCTTGAAATTGTGCCACCTATCCAACTTCCTGCATTACATCTGGTATGGATGTTGTCACATATAGGAAGCTACCAATCATTGACCTATATTGCCTCTGTTCTATAGACATTGAATCATCATATTTTCTCAACTTGAAACTAGTTTGTATAGGAGCGGTAACTAGTTTGCAATCTTCCATTCCGAACCTCTTTAGCATTTCTCTGATATAATTAGTTTGAGAAATAAAAATTCCTTTTTTTCTTTGACATATCTTGATTTAGAGGTTGTTGTTTACGCTTCCTTTCCATAGTTGGTAGGGAGTTTTTTCATTGTTGTTTCTGAGCATTACTCTGTTTTGAATGTGAACTATTGTATGCACTGAATGTTTCCAAAAATTATTTGTCAATTTGGAATCCATTAGCATTGTTTGAGCCATTTCCTGTGTAATTATAATCTATTATGATAATGTTCCTTTGTATTTGAACCACTCTGTAAACCAATCTATGAATCAATTCTCTCGTCTACTGTCATATATATGTCCAAACCTACTAAGTGTTCTTACGAATCCATCTTTTTCCATACTGTCCAAGACTCTACTTGTGAAACTGTCCATAATGATGAACCATTTATCATTATACTATCATGAAGTCTTGATTAATATATCAAACCGTACTTCTTCTAACTGGCTTCTCTGAATATGTCTTCTCAATCTCTATAAGCTGCTCGAAGGATGGTTCATTGGTCTGTCACAGCTATCACATAGAGTTGTCGTGTCTAATATTCATATTACCTAGGAGTCTCTAAGATGGATGTCTCAGAACAATTCCTTCTTTGACGTGTATTCGTCATCATCTTCATTGGTAGATTCATCATCATCGTCATTGGTAGATTCATCATATCTCTGATCTCTAACTTTTTTCTTTCTGTCTGTGGATTCATCTTTCACTACAATGCCTGAAAGTACAATCTCTTGAACCTATTCCTTATTTACCTGTACTTATTTTATTTCATTTATTTTCCAAACCTTTCTGTATCTAACATCTTTATTTTTCTCTATAGAATTTTCTTCATCTCATTTTATTGCCAATATTGCGATCTATGGGACCTGTTCTTTGTTCACTCGTTCTTCCTGTTTTCTTATCCATACTTTCTTATATCTGATATCAATGTTCTCTTTCATGGAAGTATCATTCATGCTTCTACAGTCACTAGCTATGTGTCCATAGTTATGACATTTGTAAGATTCAATGTTACGTGGGGCCACATATGCACTTCTTACTTGAAAATTTCTTTTATAATCCCTGCAATATGCAAACTTAGGTCCAAAATTAGTACAATAAAAACAATGACCATAAAAGAAATTTGCATACCTGGGATTGAATGATTTTCTTTGTGGTGTAGTCCTTATGAATTTATTCCTTTACTGATCATGATCATGATTGAAGCTTCTTTGTGGCTTGAACATGGATGGTCTTCTTGAAGATGTATCTTCAATAGTTTTCTTAGATTTTGGTTGACCATGATTCCTTCCTTTGAGTATTTCTACATAACTCTTTCTATTTTCTTCATCCTTCTTTTCTAGCATCCTAGAGTGTTTCTCTTCATTCTCTATAACTGATGTGGATGTTTTAGTCTCTTCAACGTTCTTTTTGAGATCGACAATTTTACTTCTCAACGTGAAAACTTCTTCTTCAATATTCTCAACCTCTTCTTCTTTATTTATTATCAGAGACTTCATGACTTCTTCTGTTCTTTTCTCTTCTTCAAGCTGCATTTAGATCATTAGTTCTTTCCTTAAGACGATTTGTCGATACCTTCTCTCTCATTTTTGCTTCTTCCTTTTGTGTTGCTATGTTGGCTTCCAAATACTGCTTTTGATATTCAAAATTTTCTTCCATCTTTCTGGATTCTTCAAGATGAGTTCTTAAGTTCTCGATGACCTGTTGGGCTTATTGAAAAAATTGAACACTTTCCTTTTGTTTCAACAACTCTTTCTTGAGTGACTTGTTTTCTTCTCTTTCTTTTCTTAGTTCATCTAAAGAACTAATAAATTCTTCTTCATAATTTTCTTCCTTTTCAATTACTTTTTCTATCTCATTTCCTTCATGGCATTCTATTTCAAGATGTCCACATTTTTCACAATTAAAGAAAAACAACATACCTCTGTTGATTATGTACTCTCCATCTTCTAAATCTGTTTGACATGGTGAACATATTTCTTCTTGATCTCTATCTACATCTTCTTTGGCATTTTCTGAATCTGTGATGGGTGAAGAATATATTTCATGTACCTGATCCCAAAGTTATTTGGATGATGAAAATTTACGAACATTTTCTCTTACCGGATTAGGTAATCCTTCCCAGATGAAATCCAATGCTATTTTTTTATTCTTATTCAATTCCTTCTTGGCTGTAGTCTTTTCCCTTTTTGAACTATCATATCCTGTAATGATTGAGAGCCAAATACAATACCCATGTTCCTGTAAAAAAAACTTTCATCCTTCGACTCCATAACTCATACTTTAAACCATTATGACCATTAAACAGTGGTACTCCATTCCCAGAATAATCCATGATATCCTTCCAGTGGTTAAAATGTTTCATGAAGGAACTCGCTCTGATACCAATTTTTCAATTATTGAGGGGGTGGGTGAAGCAGTAATAGAGCATTTTAATCATTTTTCACCATAAAATGCAAGTGTTATATCAATGTATCATTATCATCAATAGTTTTAGAGTAAATAAACAATGAAAAAATTAGCAATCACACACATACACAGTACACCAATGTTTTATGTGGAAACCCAAAGTGGGAGCAAAACCATGAAATGTTTTTTCTTATATGTCTTTAAGAATTACATTCATTGGAAGCACCAACTTCCTTTGTTTTCCCGATGCAACTAGAAGGAGGCTCCAACCCCCTAATTTCTCAGGCTACAACCTGAGGGAAGCTCCAACTCCCCAATTCTCTAGCTACAACCAGAAGGAGGCTACGACCCCCTATGTTCTCTGGCTACAACCAGAAGGTGACTACAACCACCTATCCTTAACCCGTCCAACCGCCATGACATAAAAGTAGAATGATGGAACCACTATCGCACTATCACTGTGAGATATACTATTGTAAACTTGTACCAGTCAACCTACACCAAACAACATGTGCCAATAAAATGAACCATGCATCAACCTGTACCTCAACCTATAATCAACCTGTACCATAAACAAGTGTATCAACCATGCAACAACCTGTATCAAACAACCTATAATCAAATTTTCTCATCAATATTATCAACCAAATCATATCTACTCACCAACATTAATCACCAATACAACTCTCAAATATGTGCATCAACCAAGCATAACACAACAACTCATGATCATCACCAAGATCAATATGTGCTTCTAATAATATATCAATACAAGTATGCTACATCATCCATAAACCATGTGTCAACAATACTACTGACAAGTGCTTCCAACCATGTACCAAGTATGTACCAATCATGTATCAACTACGCATAAACTATGACGCATCAATATGTACCAACATCATCAACTATACACCTC
Organism: Picea engelmannii; assembly: GCA_009831015.1. Lineage (NCBI taxonomy): Eukaryota > Viridiplantae > Streptophyta > Pinopsida > Pinales > Pinaceae > Picea > Picea engelmannii. Next base: position 966,369 of record ML782516.1, read on the forward strand.
ATGTATGTGCCAACTCATCAACTATTTGTCTCAACCATCTACCCAACATGTAGCTCAATCAAAATACCTCATCAATTTCATCATCCAAATCTGATTTTTATCTCTGTAATAGACCTAGTGTATATGCTCACATACTTATAAACCTTCCTTAACTTTAACAACAAGAGACTAGCATTTTCATCAAACTTTACTTTAGTATCATATGACTAATTTTGGATTAGTCAACAACCCTAACTTGAAATAATCATAACTATGTACCTGTAATGATAAAGATATGAAAATAGTACACAATGTTATTCAATGTGTTTTATGCAGTTCCTCTAGGTGTCACTACTTGGAACCTCTCAGAAAAGGAGTTATAACAAAAATGACATACCTTGTTGAATTATGGCTTATTCTAGAGAACGAACTTGTAGAGCGTTCCCTGCACGGAATATTTGTTGTATGGATCTAAAAATTGTACACATAAAACTATAGACTATACTCTAACCAACACATTTGAAATTACTAAATTTGAATATATTATTATCAAGTTATGACATTTTTACCCGAAACACCTGTTTTAGACTAGTTTTAGAACTAGCCACAAACCCTTTTTTCCACGTAGTGTAAACCCAAAAATACAACGACCCACAAGATGAAATTTGTACCACAGCTACTTGGATATGTTTCCTCAATGGCCTCCCAATTTGACGGTCTGAATCATTCTATAAAAACATTTATTGTGAAAATGGTGAGATGACCTGTAAATAACATACCTTAGAAAGCATCATCAAAAGAATTTATCCTCCCTTGAATTTTGGCTTTATTTACTTCACCTTCCCTCTGAAATTTGACTTAGATATCCTTTGGTTACCTCAGACACCTATAGATATTCAATATACTCAAGTGTGATTAAAATGAGAGAGCCTTCCCTCTTATTTATACGTTTATGTAGCTTCCTCATGGGGGTACCTTTTAACCATCTTAACCCACTTTCCTTATTTTAGGGTTAACCCACTTCTAATTTCTCCATTAACTTTATTATTTAAATAATTTATTTTGTATTCACTTTGAATTATAATACACTCATCACTTAACTTTATTATTTACCTTCTAAAATATCTTAAACCACTTTGACTAATTTGACCTTTTGGGGCTTCTAGATGACTTATGAGGGTTCTCCAACTTCATATGGCCATAACTCTCTAACCGTGAGGAGTTATGTGAAGGTCCATATACCACTGGAAATGGAATGACATGTACTATCCATATAGAATAGTCTTTCATTCAAATATATCAAAATGCATACCTGTTGGTCACTATAATTGCTTAATTGATTCAAACAATCAAATGATACATAAATTATCAACCCAGGGAAGTCTTTTTATTTCAAAGATAACCACGCACTATATATGCTCAATTCCAAAAGAAACTTAGTGTTGTAGTAAAGAAACTTATACTAATCACACTTGTTTGGATGAACTGAAGTTTTGAATTAAATCACAGGAAAGCAACTTCCCTTTTGCAGATCTTTAAAGATTAATCTAAGAATCATGGATTACATTAGAATAACACTGGCAATGGGAAAGAACAACTATTCTGCAATCAGAGAACAGGACCCTTACTCTCAAACAGAGACTTCAGTACTAACACTCTTTCATGAAAACAGTAAGCAGAAGACAATTAACTCTATCTAACAGAGAACAAAGCCATCTAGTTCCTTCCTTTCTAAGCAGGAGACTTAAGCCTTATTTCTGTTTAGCACACTTGTGAATTTGAGGTTTACAGAGAACATGATAGTTTGATCCCTTCCTTTCTGAGCAGGAACCCTTAACCCAGTTTCTGGCTAGCACACTTGCAGAAATAATGGAAATCTACAGAGAACATGATGTTTTGGTTCCTTCCTTTCTGAGCAGGAACCCTTAACCCAATCCCTGTCTAGCACACTTGTAGAATTAAATGAAATCTACATAAGAGAAGGTGTTTTGATTCCTTCCTTTCTGAGCAGGAACCTTTAACCCAATCCCTGGCTAGCACACTTGTAGAATTAAATGAAATCTATAGAGGACAGGATGTTCTGATTCCTTCATGTCTGAGCAGGAACCTTTAACCCTGTTTCTGGCTAGCCTTATACAATCATCACACAAGATTTCTAATGAAAATAATTATGAATTTCATTCAATAAACTAAGACAGAGTCAGTAGTGTTTCAGCAAAGAGGAATCCATTAAAAACAGTGTTTCAACAAACGTCAGTTAAATCAAAGCATAAACAGAAACTGTACTAACACACTTCTAAACTAATGGGTGAATCTTGTGAAGAAGGTGGGCCCTCCCTTCTCACAAGATTCCCCTGAAATGAGGAAGCTAGAGAAGGATACTCAAAGAAGTCTTCTATTCATCTGTCGAAATATCACATTACAATTTGGAAAATGGAATACGTCCCTCTTCTCTGGAGCTTCTTCAATACATAAAACTTGGATCCTTCGAATGATGATTTCCTCTTATTTAAAGAGGAAATCCCTTCGATACAATAATTACAATGCATATCTGAGTCATATCCTTAGTCGGATCTACTTTCTAAACCAGCATAAGATGTCCTAGTCTCATGCAATAGAATGCTATTACAGGAGCTGAATGAGGTATTGCTGTTACGACTGGTGTAACATCTTCTTCCTGTTGTTGTTGATGTTGTTTCAGTATCGCAATTCACGGGTTGTTTCAGCCACGTGAATTGCGCTCTGACTATGTTGGTATTCTTGTGTAGGAGCGACGGTTATATCTTTGTTGACCGTTGACTGTAACGGATTCCTTTGTGTTTCAGCATCGTCGGTCCTGGCGGTTTCCTCTGTGTTTCATCATCTGCAACTCTGGACTGTGTAACAGCTCCGTTTTTCAGCATCTGCGACCTCGGACTATAAGGCAGCTCCATGTTTCAGCATCTGTGACCTCGGAATGTATAGAAGCTCTGTGTTTCAGCATCTGCGACCTCGGACTATAAGGAAACTTCGTGTTTCAGCATCAGTTCTGTGTTTTAGCAACAACGACCTTGGACAGTTCTGTGTTTCAGCAATAGGCCTCAAATGCTAATCTGCAGTTTTGAACACTTATTCATTTATAATCAATGGTCAAGTATGAGAGTGATATAAAATATTATGCAAAATAGATTAAACGTATAGTAATGAGAAGGGATGTTGTATACCTTTGGGATGATCAGATAAAGTGATAATATGAGTCTAAATATAGGTGATCAAGAGTATAATAGTGGCAAAAAGTATAGGCAAAAAGGTACATTGTGTGGTCCTAACAATACCATTATCCATCAAACAAACATGATTCCATTACCCAAACCCGAGTTCTCCAACTTCTCATGGCCAAAACTCTCTAACCGTGAGGAGTTATGTGAGTTCCACATACCACTGGAAATAGAATGACATGTAATATCCATCTATAATAGTCTTACCTTCAAATATGTTAAAAATCATACCATTATAATTGAAACAAATTTGGGTCCATTACCCAAACCTTTGTGCTACCAGAATTCGCTACCAGACTTTCTCTAAGGGTTGACATCAATCTACAATATCACTGTCCAATGGTTGACATCAATGAAAACCAACAATCCATACCAAATGTCCATCAACCTAAGACAAATGTTTGACACATTACTCCTAAAAAAAAAATCTGATGATGTTTCTCTCCCCCCTTTGACATCAATGGAAAAGGGCATATCTCCTTGGGGATGCTCCTTCTATATTCATGTTTTTTTTCTTTTTCTTCACATGTTTCTCTCCTCATGTTTTTTTTCCAAGTTCCTCTTCTCTTTTATATCAATAAAAAAGAGTGACTCTCCCTGAAAGTATACTTTCTCTGAATAATCCATTTCTGACTTCATGTTCTTGACAGTTACTCTTCTAATATTTCTCTTTATCTCCCTTTGACATCATGGGAACAAGGATAACACTCCCTGTCATTACATCTCCCCCTATCTGCATGCTTCTAATATTTCTTTCCTAATCTCTTTCTCCGACGATTTATCTCCCCTTGACTTCTCTACAATATTTAATGTAGATCAATGTAGGGCTACCTGTATATGTTTCATTTCCTCTCTTCTAGGGTTGCTTGTCCATTGGTGCTTCCTCTTGTAATTCTTTGACATATATAACAATAATTCAAAATTTATTGTCTTGAAATCTTCATGGCAATTCATGTTCATTGTTTAGACATCAATGATCATACTATTCAACAATGTCCCTTTGATGATATGTCTTATGTTGAAGGTTTCTCTTTCTCTGTTTTTATATGCCTTGCACTGCTTGTCTTCTTGTGACCAAGTGATTCCACTTGTCCACTCATTCAATTGATTCATGTTATAGTGCAAGTTGTAGGTTGGGAAAATCCCTACCCAACCACGGAACAAGTGCTACAACTTGGGAAACCTACACCTAATGTCACCTCAATGTAGGTCTCACACTTCAAGGTTGACTAGGTCACTCTAGGAAGGCGATCCTAGTGACCCTAGGGGGATTGAGATAGATATGGAGGGAAGTGGATATGAATCCCCTATAGTTCAAGTCTAAATGTAAAGAAAAGGTGGGGACATATTCCTTGTAATTCAAGTAATGGTTGCCCCACAAGTATAGTGCTTCTCCAAATGATTGTACCTGCCCAAGACACAAGAAAAGACACTTTTCAATAGTATATGTTAGTTGGATCATAAATTTAATCATGTTGTCCCTAATTTGCAGAAATATATAATATTATATATCAGCAAGAAAAAGGTACTATAATCTGCTCAATAAATGCTAAAGATCAAATATAAAATACAAGATAAAAACTAGTAAATGACTAGCTAAACTCAAGATGAAAAACCAATACTATTAACATAAAAGATAAGGTTGTTGTAAACACTTGTCTACAGAAAATTATATCGTCCATATGGATGTAACATTCAATGTATTACAACAATAAAGTAAGCCACTTAAATCTCCTCAAACTTTTCCAAAACGTGCGCTAGGACAAGGAGAGTAAGTGTGCAAACTTTGAGCAAAAACCAGTGGTTGATAAGAGAGTTATTAAAGAAATTAAGTTAGGGTTTCTACAGCCCTAATGGCTGGCGATGAAAATTTGTAACAAAAGAAATAATTAGTCCCTATATGGGGACACCAGTGGCTATGAGGTTCCCAAGGCACAAGGAAAACAATCCACATTGCAAGAAGTAAAAATGACCGAAAATCATGTTTCCCAATGCAATATTTTATTTCTCCAATGCAACAAATCAATGACTAGTGCCTTTACTATTGGTTTAATGGAGTCACAAGGAACTTATAGAAGCTAACTCCTTGGGGGTGTAAGCCCTTTTACTCCCCAAGGAAAGTTTCTCTGAGCTAGGGTTTGAGCTAAGAGGGTGTATGCCCTTATACTTCTCTTAGCAAACCCTTGTAATTAATGAGATGAAGAAATAAAATGTTAAAGGCCATGGTGGGGGTGTATTCCCTTATAATTCCAATTTATCTCTTAGCATAACAATACTTGAACTTGAAAAAAATGATAGCACGGTAGCTCAATAGGAGGATGCCCCCTCGAAGAGGCAAGTGAACATGAGAGGATCCCTTCCATAATAGGATCCATTGTATGGTGTTGCCCTATCTCAAGGGTTTGATGGTAATAAAGGAGATTTTTCATATTGTTATTGTATATCTATTGTGGTGCTTTTGTATTCAGTCTTTGGTTCTTAACATAATAGTAGAAAACCATACCAAGATCAAGAGAAATGCCAAGATAAATCACCACAAGACCTAGAAAGCATCATACAAAGCTAGTGCTAGGCCTCCTCCATCAATCATTCATAAAATAGCCATAAAATAAGTGCAGAAGAGATAAAATAGATAAGGGGGTCGAAATTTTCATACCAAGTCTCTCTCAAGAGGGAGAGTTATGATTAAAATGAGATCTTATGATCTCTATTTATACAAAATTTAGCTAACATAGCTTGTCCACAAATTAAGGAGTACAACACAAGATTAGGGGTCAACAACCCTACTTTTTCCCACTTAGAAAAATAATATTAAAAAATTCACTTAAAATTTCATCTTTTGCACAAATTAAACCCTAATTCAGGAGCACGTCACCCTTTTAGGGAATGTTTTGCCACTTTGAGGAAGACGTTGGTGTTGGAGAAGTATGGATGGGCCTCCAAAGGCCATGTGTCAAGCATCTAAGAACTCATACATGGTGAATACCCTTTGTTATAACCCTATAATTTATAGGATCAATTGTTGATTGTAATTTTGTTCCTTTAGTGTTTTTTACTTGCAGATATTGTTGCATTCTACAAAAGAAAAAGAAAAGAAAAGAAAAGAAATGAGAAAAACAAAAAGAGGGCATAAAAGAAAAAGGATAAAGCACCATGAATTGATAATGACTTGATCCATACAGTTTAAACATGGCCAAGTCTTTTAAATTTAAGTATTTAGGATTAGTGAATAAGCTTGGCTATAATGTCTAATCTTAGCCAAGTAAATTAGGATTAGTGAATAAATTTGACCAAATAGTATAATCTTGGTCAAATAACCCCAGGGTAGAGTATTTTCTTAGCCCAACAGTTTAAGTTGGGCTAAAGGTGCAAAGGAGTAGGTTAGGACATAGATTAGTTCGTTTCTCTTCAATAAAATGTGTAAGATGATCGATGAAAAATGCAGGATTTTGATGGTGAAATGTTTTTTCTAACCCCATGATGAAAAAAGAAAGGGGGGAAGTGTGAAAAACCCATAAAAAGGTCATTAAGCCTAAGTTTGGCCTCGTATATTGAAACACACCCCATAGATTAAATATCGGGCCTAGATCTACGACTAAGCTGTTGGCGCCCAGATCTATGGTTCTGATGAGTTTTCAGACCCCCCCGACCGTTCTACCTTTAACGGTGGGGGGGGGTCCAAAAAGGTGATTAAAGTGTGCACTCAGATCTACGCTCATCCCATCAATGTGAAAATGGATTGTCCACAGGAGATTCCAGACCCCCGT